>JAQGAC010002563.1:0-10042 GCA_034696585.1 Isotomurus maculatus
AAGAAATATTGTGGGTGTCATATCAATTTGAGGTTTATCATTGGAGATAACTTTATATATTAATATAACTTTTATGAGGAAATCTTACTATTTAAATCTGAAAATGTCAAATCTCGTCATTATTATCCAGATGCGTCATAATTCTTGGTCAACCTTGTATTCTGGGTTTTTCACAAGCTCTCGTGCCATAGTAATCAGACTAAGTCGTGTTAAACAAAACATTACCATAACCTCATCTGATTGTTAATTATTCAAAATTCAAACCCATTTAAGCTTAATATTTAAATTAATATATTTAGGGTTCGTAGTTACAGTTACTAATTCAGTGACAGTTAAGCAGAAATAAACTTTACTGGGGTCATAATAATTATAATATTTTACCTCAATTAAGAGTTAGCACGTGTGGATCTAACAACAACTTAATATTTAACATATCCTTGGTGAATAGTCACTAAATAACTGCTAATAAAAGCACAACTACTAAAACGTCCTGGTCAGTTTGACCTACGAATCCAGCGACGTTGGAAGTCGGATGGAATCTACGGTGGAGGAATAAAAGGGGGTGTAGAAACAAAGCCTTTTGATATTTATAATAACAAGTAAAAGAACTTAATTTAAAAATAACAGCGAATAGAAATATAAAACATAATGCCTTCCCATTCAAGCGCATTAGACTGAATGATTCTCTTTGGGAGAAAAGGACGCGAGAACGTCAGAGAAGGATAGAAGGTCAGAAGTTTATCTCCTAATTAGTTCGAGGGAGAGGATGAAAAGAGGTCGACTCGTCGGGATGCAAATTATTGCGGAAGGAATGAGGAGTGGAGCATGGTAAGACATGCAAAAGAGCCGCGAGTCCAACAGACTCGATTGAAGGAGCTGCCATACAAAAAAGTGTATGGTCGGTATGGTGCACTGAGACCACATGTTAATATATGGGAGGCTCTTTAGGAACATGAAAATGTTACACTACACTTACGTGGGATCAAAGTTCAATCTTGTTGTTAATTTTTGAACTCTTAATTGAGTTTGAATACTTAACTAATTATGAACCTAGTTAAGTCTTTTAATGCATAATTAGCAGTTATTTAGTAACTAGTCGTCTTAAATATGTTAAAGATTCAGTTTTAAAAAACCGCTCCCTGTAAACTCTTAATTGGGTTTCAGCAATAGTTTACTAATTGTCGACTTAATTGATTTAAAATAGTTTATGATTACACTTTAAACGGGGTTTTGAATTTCAAAGTAAATTTTTTCGAATTTTTCATAATTTAGGGTTCGAATTTTTCGCGTATTTATGCTCATTCCGCTGAATGAAGTGTGTCTTATACATACTACATTGCTGGGCCTGATAACATACGTAATTTTTACGAAAATCCAGCTTTTTTCTGATTTCTGACTTTTGGTACTCGACCTTTCCGTGCGATTCCCCCTTAAAAATGCTTTTACTTATTGTTCGTTACTAATTGTTACGGGTTGCTTGGGTGTAAATGTATGTTTTTCTAGGTAAAATACCCTCCATTTTCAGCTCTGATTGCTCAGGTGGCCAGAATGACAACACTCCACACTAAGGGCCAGAGGGAAACTCCTTTGCATCGCCCAATTTTGCCGCATTCTCCTCCTCTTTCGTGGCATGCGGCTAGAATTAAAGAAACGACATGATAAAATAAACAGAAAGAATTATCTACCAGGTAGCATATGGCTGTGTGGGCATAAAAAGGAACTGCGGTTGTTTACCTGCACGTGGTATAGATCCCGATTTTTCTCTGAAGCTGCAAGTCGCACTTGTAATGGGTTCGAAGGGCACCAATGAAATCGGCTGAAAAGTGTATAACTTATGAAACATAATGAAAACTTTTGGTAAAGGACACTAAGCCTTGGGGTCTCTTTCGACCCATAGAGAGTTTTAAAGTTTCGAAAAACCCTTATCTAAGAGGAGCCAAAAAAACTCGCAACATGTACTTGAGCTTGGGTCAGAGACACGCCCCAATGCTTTGAAGCTTTCTCTAGTTCCAAGGAGACACTCCAAAGCTTTATTTGTTGCACAAAAAATTTTCATCAGGACCTAATCAAAAATTTTGAAACTTTTCAGCTGGTTTCAGCTGGACGCCACGAACCCATTAGGACCGCCACCTTGTCCTTTACCAATATTCGTTCATTGTGTCTCGTGTTATTAAGAACTGCAAAGTGGACAATTAATTTAAACTAATTTTTGTACAAGCTGAAACTTATAGGGACAATCGGATATAATTCTTACTACAACGAACACGAATTCAAGAAAAACCTTGTGTTGTGCAAGTAATAAACCCAGTTCACAAATGTTGTTTTATCGACGTGTAAAAATCCGTATTTTACTGCGATCCATTTAGAGCGAATTTATCTGAATGGAGGACTCTGATTCAAATGCAACATGTGAAAAATTACGTGGAAATAAATTCAGAACTGAGTGCAGGTGCAAGTTGTTAAAATAAACTTTTGTATCCCCCGCGTCTCAGCAGGTATTAAAGATTCTCCAGTTGAACAAATTAGTAATCGGTTGAGCAGTTCAAAACTCTACAGGCTGATCACAGTCAGAATTGGGTATTTTTGAAATTATGTTGAATGAAAATAGAAAATGGTTGGTACGTTTAATAATTATACCTAGAATAATGCATTTTGCACGATTTAACGTAATCATCAGCGTATTTAATTGGGATGTAAATGCATGGAACAGGGGATTGCAAATATTTGTTATATTTGATGGATTAATTGTCAAATTAATTGTCTCGGTATTCGGTTTCGGTGTAATTTTGGATACTTTAGCATATAAAAAAAACCTACGCCAAGCAGATTCTGGAAGCCCAGATAATTTACTTAACCCTTAAGGTTCTACGGGGTTTGGAATAATTTGTAGATATTTAAACAATTTTCTCAAGCGACCTCTATTTGAAAGGGGTTAGTAGGGGTTTTTAATATGTTGTCGTGCCTTACTTATTCGGAAGTAGAACTGCAAAGTGCAATTTTACAATATCGTGTAATTATGAATAGGTATGCCGACTAGGCTTTAAGATGTTCATGTGTCGTTTAAGAAAAATCATTAGTTTTAATTATATTCTATGTTCGACTATTCGCTATGACATAAAATTTAAGATATTGCTTCACAATATTTTATTTCAAAGGATATAATACCAAATAAGAACAGATTCTGGCTTAAAATCCTGTGTTTTAATTTTTTGAGCCTAGTGATATGAAGTTAGTAAAAGTTGAAAGGTCGTTGCTAAGGGCTAAACTACTTTGGCAATACTTAAAATAACAACAACTGCCAGTTATATCACATTGTGCTGTTTGAAGTCTGTACGTCAATCAATTCTAGTGATATGGTCTATTAACTAAAATATGTAACTATTCTGTAAACACTTAATCACCCCGTACGGGCTTTTGAATTAACGCAGAGTTCTCAACTTTTGATAGACACAACAAACCTATAGTCCCAACATAACTGCAAAATTTGAACTTCATCTGACATGGATAAAGGGTAGAAGTGCCTCTAACAAATTTTCTACTGCTTCTTAGAAACACACTTAATCACTGTTTCTAAGGCTGTTATTGCAGATGTAAGTCCAACTGTACATTAATTTAATAAACAATTATGTCTCACATGTTTTAGAAAAGAAAGCATAAGATTGCGTTAGAAAACAGAAGAGAAATCAAGTTTTACAAATTTCCAAGAAATCCACTTTGCAGGACTTAAGCAGTCACAGCGCGCGACTTAATCAACACATACTGTTGGGTTTCTGGGGGACACAACAAAATCGCTTTTCAAACGAGCTTGCAAAATTTCGAAGGCATAACCCTAGTAGTGGCTGAGATAATTGAGTTCCATCCTCAACAGACAGACGTCCGGATGGACGGATTACGTACTCCCATAAGCCCAATTACCTGGGCTAAAAATACGGCCTGTAACCAAAAAGAGAAGCGTGTTGTGAAAACACTTGGAGTTTTGATAGGATGTTTTATGGTTTGCTGGTCTCCTTTCATGGTCGTGTCAATACTTAAGGATGTATTTAAAATTGATATTCCCTTTCGGGGTGGGCTTATCGTTTTTGATTTTTGGTTGGATTATGGTTGGATTGTGCTGTTAATCCTTTTGTCTATGCTAAGCATAGTAAGGACTTCAAGCTGGCATTTAAAAATATTGGAGAAAATATATACAGGCAAGTTTGGTGTAAAAAATAGCTTGCGTAAAACAAGATGAGTGCAGAAGAACTCAAACATTCGCAATTCAAAAAAAAGTATTCCGTTTCTACACAAAAACGACCAGTCACCTGATTCTTGTAATTAAATGTTTTAAACATCAATATCTACATTTAATTGCTAACAATAAGTGTCGCCAAAGTATTTACAATATTTTAATTCAATACACAAAAGCAAAGTTATTTGCTTATAAACTTGAGTTTTCGGTTACAAACTTTTTAATAGATTCGCTAAGTACATAAAATAGGATTTTTGTAAGCACGAATAATCGGCTTAAAACTTTGTCTTATACTATTTGAATGTTGCTTTAGTCAAAATATACCGAAATTAAGCAAAGGATGGCAATTATGGAAATAACGACGCATGTACATAAATAGAATAAAGTCCCCTGAATATGACGGAAAGTGCATGAGTCGTATCTTCTTGTAATTAGTTCTTTTACAGAATAATGGAGACAAAGATATTTTGAAACAAAATATTACGAAATTAATTGATTAATAAATCCAAATTCCACTGGAATAGCACCGACAGAAATTTTTATTTTTTATTCTAAACAGACATGATCTGGTTCATTTAATAATAAAATAGCCCTCGTAAGAGACGGATAATAACAACCTTAATATAGATGACGTTAAAACTCATTACTTGATGATTCTAACACTCAAAACTTAATTGGGGTGATATTTTTAGTAGGTAATTAAAGACTTTGCTTTGTTTATAATTACTATCATTCAGTGTTAAATTTTTAATAATTGGCTCTGCTAGGAAAAGTCACTATCGTATGGATGCTCAGGTTGAAGGTTATATTTACAAGAATTCTTTTTACACAGAATTTTAACGCTCTTACCAGAAAGTCTACGTACTATTATACTATTAGTAAGACAAATACGAGGGAAGAGAATAAAATTAAAATTCTTTCCAAATATCAACTAGGAAAAACTTGTAATTAAGTATCTATTATTTCAAAAGAATAAAGGAAGAAGGCCCAACGAAAAAATTCCTTTTGGTTAATCCAGGGACGCAAAACAAGACCTTAGAGTTTCTTCTGCTTATTATTGGTGCTACTCAATTGATAGCTCACATGAGAGCATCTTCCACCTTAGCCAAAATCAAAATTCCGTGTCATGACACAAATATTGTATAATTTGAAGCTCTCTCGAGCTGTCACAGTCACTTACACACAGCTATAAAAATTTTGTTTAGATTCGATGTGTGATTGTCTATCTTTAATGGTATAGTGTAGAAAGAACAAGCATGAGACTGATATTTAGTTCATTGTACTTTTCTCCGATTGAAAGAACAAGCTTCTTCAAGCATTTATTTTCTTCGATAAGCAGCATCTTCAAATATATAAAAAGCTTTCGACGACAATTCAAACAAAACTTAATAAATCGAATATTAGTGCAAAAATGGGGAAGTAGGAGTATGTATGCAAGGTGGGAGTGCAATTTCAGTTACAGTCCCGGAAAGCGAAAGAAAACTCCGTCTTGCCAATTAAAAATACGTTTCAGTTCTAAACGCCGAATTCTAGTTCATGAATTCAAGAATGAACAAATTTACTTTTCCAACATACTTGCAGTTTCAAGAGTAATTTGGTTTTTTTGGGACGTTTTTGATAAACATTAGGAAAAAGTTTTTCAATAGTTTACTTTAAAAGGAGTTCACATCCAGACACCAGTTTATATTATTTTGTCAGTAGAAAGTTTCCCCTACTTTTTAACAGTATTTCTTCATAAGTAGAATACAAAGATAGTTTACTGCTAAATTTTAACTCCAGAAGTATTCCTGTCTTTGCGAAGAAACATGATATGGGAAAAAACCCAATTGTCTGGTTTTCCTGTAAAATATTTTGACAATATTAAATAAACAAGCAGAAAATAGCTTTTACTACTTAACAGGATATAAGGTAAATCCCACAGTCTAACCACCACTTCTAAAATATCCGCCTTTCCAACGTTACGATAAACTCTATATATCAACTACAATCTTAAAATTCATATCACTGTCCAAATGTTGATTTGGAACAATAACTTATATTTTTATTCGTTAAAAAACTAGCTTCGGCAAATACGAATTGAGTATTTTTGTCTATAATAACGTCATCAACTCTTGCAAATATTTATCCTGAAATAAGTGCTTACAATCCCAAATATAAGTTTCAAGTGGATCGTCTGGACTTGCCGTGTAGCTGTTGGGAGTTGGGGACTTCAGGTAAACATATTTGGAGATTAAAAATAGTGAGACACATTTTTACTGTGACGGATCACAGACACACATTTTTACCACACCGCACACTCACGTTTGTTTGTAGTTATTGCTATATCTCATCGACAAATTGAACGTAATTGCACGCAAAAATTTCAATATTAGCTTTATTATAATCGTATTTTGGGCAGGTCAATTTCGATTAAATGACTCCTTGCGTAGGATCACCCATTTCAAATATCCACAAACTTGTGTACACCAATCTCAAGTACTTCTGTACATCAGTCTGTCCTTCGGTCAAATTATATAACTTTATGCGTTAAACAATTAACACTCGTTTATTGCTTTCATAGTTTTTGGGCAATGATGAGATCTTAAGTAAAAAAAACGTTTAGGTAACAACATGATCCATATAATGCCGAAATAATCTAATAATGTAGTAAATAGTATCATTTTCATTCAAGAAATCTTCAAATTTGGGCTCAATATGTGTCTTCAATGACATGAGTAGTGAAGTTACATATTCATCCATCCAGCTTCTTCAGATCTCAAGTCAGGTGTATGCACTTCTATCTAAATTGAGACCAGCCGACTAATTGCTTTCAGCCTCAATCGTCGTAAAAAATGTGCTTACCTCTAAGGTAAAAATCTTAACCAATGCTTTTCTTATACTTTTTTTAGAGTAAGTTCATCCATTATTTGCCAATCATTTCAAAATAAAATACTCAACAGAGGTACAAATCTAAGGAAATAACTCTGAATAATCGTGAACATGAACTATTCCACCAGCACTAACCGCAGCTTTGACGAAGATACAGCTGAACTTACGGCAATAAAGCTCTCATTCGTCATATTCGTCATTCCATTGATAGGAGTCATTGTCATTGGAAATGGAATCATTATAGCAACATGGTTTATTCATCGCTCAATCCGCACACCTACCAACTTCCTCTTGTTTTCATTGGCTATTTCGGATTTTGTAACTGGAGCATTTTGCATGCCTTTTATGTTGTTGCAAGTAGTCTTAGAAAACTGGATGTTTGGTCCATTCATGTGCCAGGTCTACGTGATTATATCCATTGCAGTGAGCTTTGTCAGTTCTAATCTTCTCGTTTTGATTGCAATGGATCGATACAACATAGTCATTTATGGAGTAACATACCTCCAACGTCAGTCAATCAAACGGTCCGTTGTTGATTCGAGCCTTGTCTGGTTTGTTGGACTGTGCCTCGTATCCCCGTACATTTTTGACTGGAGTGAAACCGGGGACTTCCAAACTACTCAGAAGGATCATCACTATTGCACACATAAGCAAACAGCAGCGCTTATATTTCCCCTTGGAATTTTTATACGATTAATTCCGACAATAATGTTGATTTACTTTTACGCCCAATTATACTCGGAGCTAAAAACTCGTTTACGAAAAACTTTGGATAACTCTTCAAATATAGAGCGGAATTTCAAAAAAGAAATTTTAGACGGAAGTCATAGTGAAAAATCTTCATCGTCTTCCTCAGTAAACAGTCATGATGATAGTGAAGAAACGAGTGAGCCCAAATCTTTGATAACTATAATGGAAAATAAGAAAATTACGGCTTGCATTCAAAAAGAGAATCGTGCTGCAAAAACACTTGGAGTTTTAATAGGATGTTTTATCGTGTGCTGGTCTCCTTTCATGATTATGTCAATACTTACAGATATATTTAAAATTGCCATTCCGTTTGGCGTTGGTTTATCATTTTTGATTTTGGGTTGGGTTAATTGCGCTGTGAATCCTTTTGTTTATGCGAGACATAACAGAGACTTCAAGCTGGCATTTAAAAGTATGGGTGAAAACCTATACAGACTGCTGTGCCGCAAAACATAGTTGTTTGTTGTACTAACATACAGTGCAAGTACCACCTAACTCAACCATTCAAATTCCATTCAATACGTGTTCCGTTGTGCCTAAAATTGGTTTTTTTCTGGATTTATATGCTCAAAGGTTTAATAAGACGATTACATGATAAATTATGACAACAAAGGTCACAATATTTAAACTTGATGTAAACAATAAAATAATTTGCTTATACTTCAGTTTCCAATTGTTAATGCTACAATCTATTCACTAAATAAAGAAAACAAAATTTCCTTCGTCAACATAAACCTTTGGCTTAAAACATTGTCTTATATTAAAAGCAACTCGCTCCTTTACTAAGCAAGTAGTAGACTATATCAAAACATGTGCAGTTCTAGAAATAACGATGTGCATGAATACAATAATCTCCCTTGAAAATGATGGAAAGTACATAAGTCAAATCTACTGATATTTAGTTCTTGTACGAAATAATGAAATAATGAAAACAAACATATTCTGAAACAGAATATTACGAGGTTAATTGATACACTTTTTCTGGATTCAAGTGAAGTAACATCCGATGGAGATTAAGAACTTGGTTCATTATATAACAATAGCAATCATAATAACTTTGCAGATAAATAACTGTAAAACCAATATACTTGGGTACCCTAACGCAAAAAGCTTGTTTGTTAGAAGCATTGTTGTAATTAAGGACTTTGTTTCCTGTTTAATTACAAATATTTAATTTTTTATTTAAAATAATTAATTCTCCTATTAATATTTACTGTCATAAAGATGCTCAGACTGAAATAATTATTTACAAAAGGTCTTTTCACAATTATTTTCGTCTTATCTTTCTCTTAAAAATGTCTACGTACTAGTAATAAGACAAATAAAACGGAAAAGAATACAACTACACCTCTTTCCAAATATCAATTCAGAATCATTTGCAATTAGGTAACGATTATTTCAAAAACCGAAAATTAGGAGGCCTAACAAAGTAAATTCTTTTGGTGAACCCTCATTAGTTTTAGCACTAAAAAGGAGCGCCGAACAAGGAACAAGATTTAAAATCTTTTCTGCTTATTGATGTTGCTTCAATTCATTGGTCACATGAAAGCATCAGCTGCTTTAGCCAAAACGAAGAATCTTGCGTACAAATCTTCCGCATCCCGTTTCACTGGTAGAATCAACTTTTCAGTATGTTTTCGTCGATCGTGCAACTATAAACAAAAATAAAATTTGATTCTACGCATAGCTGCTGATTTTTTAAGATCATTTTAATTCAGAGATAACGCTTTTTCTGAAAGTACATTGATTGCAGTGAAAGTAGCAATGTTGCAATGATTGTACAAGATTCTTGTTAGTTTGTTTGCAAGATTCATAATTCAGCATTACGACACCCCAAACTGTTTCAGGAAATTTTAATAAACCTGTTCAATGAAAAAATATCTAACTTGATCTATCCTATAGTTATTTAGGCAGGTTTAAAAACTTTGCCTTCCTTATATCACCAGCCTCGAACACTGCATAGGCATTAGAATTCTATTTCCATCTTGGGAAATTCCGGTTAAAATTTATTGTGTTTTAAATAACCAAAATGTCAAACCATATTTTACCAATTTAGTAGTTATATTGTACAATAAACTTTGAATTCGTAGTTTCCTGTTATACTCCACGGTTTGAAATTCCCTACTTTTTAACAGTATTTCTTCATAAGTAGAATACAAAGATAGTTTACTGCTAAATTTTAACTCCAGAAGTATT
>JAQGAC010002564.1:0-10039 GCA_034696585.1 Isotomurus maculatus
GCTACTGACTGCAGCCAAACTTGTGCACACAGCACTAGTATCATTCCCAGGCTCACGTACGCTACGATAGAAAAAGCAATCAAGCCAAGCATGAAAATTACATTTAGCTGATCTTTTAACCTTACAGCAATAAATATGCAGACGGACAGTAAAGCAAATGTCGGAAGTACAGTTCTCAGAAGGATTTATTTATTTGTCAAAAGTCTAATTTGTGAGTAAGAAGAAACTACGGCATCTAGAGTAAATTTGTGATAAGTTTTTGTGAGAGTTAGCCTTAGTTGCTTGATGTACAACTAAAGCGACAGTGACCCGAGGATGAAATGGTAAAATGAGATAGTTAACGTACCCAGGAGTGAGTATAGCGCTAGAGGAAAAACGTAGAAAATAAAATAAAACAGTTTAAAAATGAAGACTGCAATGTAAAAATTACAAGCTTCTGGAAAGGTACGACCCAAAAACGGGGAATTAAGGAAAAACATGAAACTAAGGGTCGCCTCAAGGATGTCTAAAAGATGCACACAGTAGTCCCAAAAGAAGAGTTCCAACGTTAGGAGTTTTAACTTCCAGGATTGGAAATCTGTAAGAATTACGTGGAATGTGTTTCAGACAATGGAAAAAATTGAGTTTTTGATTAAATGATACCATCTTTGTAAATCAAGCTGAGTTTGTTTTCGAATATTAAACATCTGTTGACGAAACTAATCAGCTCGCACTGAAGATTGCGTGTAAATGTTATGCTGAAATACAAGTACACAATTGTTCTGAAACCAATGTAGCACAATGCCACAAAATGCTTTAATGAATGTTTCACGGTGAACAGTCACCCCCATCGAAAGTGACACGTGAAGAAGATTCATTTGGAGTTTAACAAGACAAACGAAGAATTTTCTTTTTTTACAGTTTCGGTCATCAATGAGTAGTACGTTAGGGATAGATTTTTTTAAAGAATAAAAGTTTGCATGAAAGAACTTGCAGCAAGTGGTTTATGTGTTTTGCAAACAGGTTAAGAAAAATCAAATACATGTTGTCTGAATAAAATTATCTTAGTAACAGCTTCTGGGAATAAATTCTACGCTAATGCCAGATGTAATTTTAAAACAATCCGTGGCTCTATTATGGCTATGAAGGTTTATCTTCTGCCAGACAAATGGTGCTTATTATTCGCTGTGATAGATTTATATTCTGACGGGTTAAGAATTAACACAAGGTTGAGTTGATGATTTACTTACTAGCACTTAAAATAATATAATACTTCAAAGAAAACAGGAAGCTTGGATATGGAATTATTATTTGTGTGGTTACTTTACTTCCCAACAAGTCTGTTTTTCAACTGTTGGCCTCAGACATTATATTATAATATTTGTGAATGACGGCCGCAATTATATTGTTTCCTATTTAAATAGGTTTCATTAAACCTAGGTGTTGTTCGGTTTGAAGCCAAGACACAAATATTATTGAACTTTAACTTACGAGATAAATGACCCCGTTGAAGATTAATTACAGACAATATAAGGCTTAATATTAACCTTGAGCCAGTGTCCTTTGCTATCATTTGCTGGTTGTCGATAATTATTTCGATTCCTGTTTATCTTAAATCCTGCTCACCTTCACTGTCAGCAATACATGTGAAAACTTGAGTGGTAAAGAAGCCACACGATTGGAAATCCAAGAGGCTGCTAGGGAGGTATAATTTTCGTGAGTTTAAAATCTCCTTATGTATTTTTTTATTAATTGAAATGCTTCAAGGACACAAACTGTGAAAATAGCAATCCTCGTTTAACGCCTTGAACGGTTATTCTGTAGTATCTTCCAACTTTGCTAAAGAGGCCAAATACTACAGTCATGATGTAAAATAATTACCTCGAGTCGTCAAATGTAAGAATCGAGTTGACAGAATCATTATTGGTACGATTGCCATAAATAATACATGGCAGTTTTGTCAATGTTACTTTCTCTCATGTTAATCTTCCCGACTTACCTGCTCTCATGCATCTTTAAACCAACTTAAAACATTAATATTCACAAAGATTTAAGAACGGAGAACAATATTACAAAAAGTCTGGAAGGTTGGGACGGTTTCAACTTGATACTTTACGTTACACCAGAATATCTTAAAGATTGTAATTGCAAGTGAAAACAGTTCTGTCGTGGCTTGGAATATTGGAATAACGGGTGTCATGTTGAGAAATCATAACGGTAAATTATTGATAGTATTATGTGATGCAGAAAGGTGAATTTCTTCAATAACTCTTAATTCACGCGGGTTACATTCAAATTCAAATATCAGACAATTTATAAAAGTAACTGAGCCTATAGAGTCAAAAAAGGACATAGTGTTTCTAAAGAGGAAAGTGTGCCATCGAAAGATTTCAAACTGTTTGAATACTTGGTAAACAATTTAACAATTATAAAACAACCAGTTAGGTGTTTTAATCAACGTGGAAATACTTGGGAATGCGATGAACACTTCAAATTCATTCAAGCAACAGTTTTCTTACAAGAAGAGGGAGGTCTCACCTCAATAAGAGACATTCAAAGGAACACATTCTTGGCATGCCGAGAAACATATACTTCCAACTATCTGTCTGCGGGTTGATTGCTGCCTTCGACCTAGCAACCTGGATTTTAACAATATTAAGTTTCTTAGGACTAAAGGCTTTTGTCGTTTTCTTTCGCACTTCAGGCAATAAATTCAGGCAACAGGCAATAAAAATGGCTTGCGTATTATTAACACTGTCTAGCTGGGATATCTTGATGGAACAAGGGGACGCGGTTTGGAGGAACCGAAGAAAAGTGTCATGGATTTATTGGATTGGAGGATCATTTGTTTTGAGTGCTTTGGTAATTAGCATTTATTGTAAAAGCGGGAATATAAGTGAGCTTTCAGCTCCATTGGCTTTATTGCCTCTGAAAAAGATTCAGGAGTTACAGAATTTGAACTTTACTGTGTTTAGCAAAGTCGATCCCTATTACGCTGGGATATACTACCCAGCATATAAGTCCGATCCCTTAGGATTTCCTGGCAGCGTGTTTCAAAATTAACAGAAATTCGTTTGTGTTCCACGTTCAAGTCATCTGTAGCTTACTTTCAAAACGTAGCAACCGCGAAAATACTAAGTTGGATAACTTATGACAAAGACGAAATTTCCATGTTTTTGGAAGGAAAGCATGGCAAGTTTTCACTTGTCGGAAAGCTGATTAAATGCAACAACGTTGGTATTGTTGGATCGATATCTATATAACTAATTGGCTTATGTCAGTCTGTCCAAGTTTAAACTCCCCGCGGACGTTTCTTATGTCAGTCTGTCCAAGTTTAAACTCCCCGCGGACGTTTCTTATGTCAGTCTGTCCAAGTTTGAACTCCCCGCGGACGTTTCTGGGGTGGTATGAGACTGACAGAATATCGCTTACCTCCACAATGCATGCAAAACGAATATACATTAGGGACTCGAGTCATAAGGAAAACCACGAAAGTTGAATTCGGAACTCGACTCGAGTCATTCTCGGGCTTAAAACGTTGAGTAACCACTCGAGTCATTCTGAAGCCTAAAACGTTGAGTAACAGCTCGAGTCATTCTGGGGCCATACACGTTGAGTAATAACAGTTTGCTTTCAGCATCCATGCAGATTGGTTGCAGTGCTCTTTACCTTAGCTGTGGAGTCTTCGTCAAAGGTGAGTTTAATATATATTACTAATTTAAACATAACCGATTTCATAATTTTTTGACAGTTTATTTGTTTTCAAATTGACGGTATCTTAATCCACTTAAGTCGTGAATAAACTGACGTCACAGTAACAAAGTGAAATAAACATATTTTTCGGGGACTTCCCAGCCACTTTTTATCCATGTGGTTATCTCTAACAAGAGCGTGTTCCCTGCAAACGACTTTCAAGGTGGATATCTCTTCCAAGTAACATAATTACGAACTTATTTCCGTTTAATTCATTGGTTTTAGACTTACATCAATGTTGAATCCAGGAACGTTTGCTGAAGATATAAATCACCATTTAACTTACCCTTGCAGGAATACATAGATCTTTGGCAAGATCGTAAGTGAACATTCATATTATTGGCGAATAATGTGTAGTGTACAATGATGAGTGGACTATCAGTTTCAAGTCAGTTTAATTCCAATGGCGACTAATAGTTCTACGCATTAAGTGACAAAATTCATAGCCAATTGGCCTGCATCGTACCAAAAATGAGTAGACGCAAGCAAGTCATAAACTACAGACAACATACCGAAGAATCGCCACCTGCACAGCAAGTTGTCAATGACAAGCAACCTTCGACGTCAACAGAAGCTACACAGAAGCGAAGTACACGCCGAAATGAAACGTCTAAGGAAAACAGTAAAAGAAGGGAGGCAGACGCTGAAAGAGACCGAAAGAGACGTAACACAGAAACGAAAACTCAAGCTCAGATTCGAACAGAGAAAAACACGTTACAACAGCAGCGATCACGAGCAAAGAAACAGAAATCTAGATATGAAAACGGTCCAACAGCTTTGGCTGCTAATGACGTTATAATATTAGATGAATCTACAGTTGAAGAACACTATTGCGGAAGTGACAAAGTTTATAGCCAATTGGCCTGCATCGTACCACAAATGAGTGGACGCAAGCAAGTCATAAACTACAGACAACATGCCGAAAAATCGCCACCTGCACAGCAAACTGTCGATGAAGAGCAACCTTCGACGTCAACAGAAGCTACACAGAAGCGAAGTACACGCAGAAATGAAACGTCTAAAGAAACCAGCGAAAGAAGAGAGGCAGACGCTGAAAGAGCCCGAAGCAGACGTAACACAGAAACGCAAACTTAAGCACAGAACCGTACAGAGATAACAAGTTACAACAGCAGCGATCACGAGCAAAGAAACAAAAATCTAGATATAAAAACGGACCAAGAGCTTTGGCTGCTAATGAAGCAATAATATTGGATGAATCTACAGTTGAACAACACTATTGCGGACAAATAAACCTAAATTGTTGTAATTGCAAAGCGAAGCATTTTGTGAAAGAAATACCTTCTGACAACCTTTTTACGATTTGCTGCAACAAAGGGACCGTGAAGCTTCCTCGAGTACAAACAAACAGTTACATAGAAGGTTTATTAACTGGCACAGATGTTGACTCAAAAGCATTTTCGGATTCAATCAGATCATACAACTGTGCTTTCGCTTTCGTATCAGTAGGGGCTAAACTTAATATACCCAAAGGTTTAGGACCGTATTGATTAGAATTCACGGACAAATTTATCACTGAACCTCTACACTACATCCTGAATCCGGACTAGGTAGGTCTTTCTCACAGCTATACATTCTCGATGAAGATACAGCTGTAACCGAAAGAATGTCCGATCCTGCCAACACTGCGTGTAGAAAACATGTAATGGAAAAACTTGCTGCTGTAATAAAATTAAATCCATCTCAGAAGCTTACAAAATTATGCACGAAGTCGAAAAGCAGGCAACAATTCAAGCTAAAAAGAACGGTTCTGTTTTGCTAGTCGTCTCGATGTCTTTGCTTCAAAATCGTAACCAAGATCAACAAAGGTATAATGCATAAAGATGTAAAGAAGTGGCCATCATATTCACAAGCACTGATGGGGAACCACCACTGGAAAGGGACCTACGGATTCATCTTAGATGTGATAATACAGCAATTCCAAAAATGCAGCAAGTTTCAATATTGCGCAAGAACTTAGACGCATTATGTTACCAACTATTGTTTCCAAAAGGTGAACAGGGTTGGGGAGAGGATGTAATGCTCTGTAATCAGCGGGGGAAAGGAGAAAGGGCAAGAAAATGAGTGATCCTGAAAATGTGCTATTCGTACTATATAGTCAGGGATTACTTTAACCCACTTTTAAGTGCAGGAAGGTTAACTCAGCAGTATATAGTAGACTCATACGTCAAAGCGGAAGCCAACTACCTAAACTATATTCGAACTCATCAAACAGCGAAAGTTACACTAAAGCTTTGGATCATCATTTGAACACAGGATTAGAACTGAACGGTGCGGACGTGGGTAAAAAAATTATATTGCCGTCAAGTTTCAGCGGAAGCCCAAGGAACATGCAGGAGCAGTACCAAGATGCCATGGCAATTGTGCGGAAATTTGGAAAGCCGGATTTTTTTTTACCATGACATTCAACCCCAACTGGAAGAAAATTTCTGACAACCTGTCCGAAAATCAAAGATCGGAGAATCGCCCTGACTTAGTGACCCGTGTTTTTAAATTAAAGCTGTCAGAACTCCTTTCTGACATAGTCAAGAAAGAAATATTCGGCAAAATTGTTGCGAAGGTGCATGTGATAGAATTCCAAAAAAGGGGACTACCTCATGCGAACATACTTTTAACACTTGAATCTGAATTTAAACCAAGGACTCCAGCTGTAGTATAGTACATAGAAGTGTGTGCGTCGTTCAAAAGTGTAAAATATTTGTTCAAGTATGCCTACAAAGGTACAGATTGTGCAAATAAAGAAATTCGGGTCGACGAAATCAGAAACCACGTAGATTCGAGATATGTAAGCCCTCCCGAAGCAATGTGGAGAATTTACCGTTTTCCTATGAACGATCAAACCCATGCAATCAACAGACTTAAGGTACACTTGCAAGATGACCCATTTATGACTTTTAACCCTGCCCGACTTTCTGAAGCACTTCAACGAACAGAACATCGGGATACTACACTGACAGCTTGGTTTAAACTTAACCAGAAAGACGCAAACGCTCGACAGTATACATACTCTGAGATTCCGGAGTGGTACGTCTCGCAAGGTCGTATTTGGACTTTAAGAAAACGAGGGCACAACAAAATTATCGGACGTATACTGCCGGTTGGTGCTCAAGAAAAGGAAAAATATTTACGACAAGGAATATGATCTGTGCGACAATTTTGCTCTACATGAAATTCAAAACGTTTTAACAACCCATGGGAGGAGTTGTAGTGTTTTCAACCTTCAAACACCGGATCCTTCATTAGGAATTTCCTTTGAAAGAGAAGTTGATATTGAAGAAGAACGTCGCAACTTGAAACTTCTCGAACCGTCATTAAATGAAGAACAGTTAGTGGCGTACAAGACGGTGTTGGCTGCAATCATACCTTTGGATACGCAAAGTTCCAAGTGTTTCTTTCTCGATGGCCCTGGGGGAACACAAAAGACGTACTTATACAAATGTCTGCTCCATAAGTTTCGTAGCCAGGGCGATACTATAATTCCAGTAGATTCCACAGGAATTGCAGCTAATCCGCTTAGTGGAGGACGAACTTACCATTCACAATTCAAGATTCCGCTAAAGTTGAATGAATCCCCCGTCGCAGGAATCAAGCCGAAATCTGAAGAGTCAAACAAGCTGAGGAACGCCAAAATATTTATTTGGGATGAGTCGACTATGGCACCAGCTTTGGCTCTTGAATGCGTCCATCGGTTAATGAAAGAGGTAATGAGGAACGATCTTTATTTTGGTGGAAAAACTTTGTTGCTTGGGGGAGATTTCCGTCAGACACTTCCTGTAATTCCCGGTGCTGACGCCGCGGCGGTTGTACAGGCCGGTATAAAGTATAGCAGGATAAGGAATGAATTTCAACAGTTGAAATTGTGCACAAACGTTCGCTCCGTAGACCAACAATACAGCGATTGGCTTATAAAGCCAGGAAACGGAAAGCTAACAAATGAGTATGGATTAGGGGACGACATTATCGAAATACCTTCTGAAATGGTCACAACCGGCAGCAATGTTCAAGAGGTTTTTGGAGATACAATACTTCCTTTCGACGTGCAGAAGTTTTACAACACTGCTATTTTGTGTCCAAAAAACGAAGATGTGGACAGTATTAACTTTCAAATATTAAACATCCTTTCTGGCGAGTCACACAAATACTTTAGTTGTGATAATTCAGTATCCGAAGACAATGATGACATCAGTGACTGCCCTTCCGAATTTTTGAACTCTTTGACACCTTCTGGTACATCTCCGCATATGCTTCAACTAAAAGTAGCAGCAATCATTATGCCACTAAGAAACCTTAACACTGATCGCGGTCTCTGCAATGGGACACGTTTAGTAGTGACAAAGTTGGGAACCAACGTAATTGAAGCACAAGTGAGCACAGGAACTGCATCAGGCAACCTGGTGTTTATATCTTGGATAGATTTGATTACTGACTCCGGGTTACCATTCCAGCTGAAGAGGAGACAATTCCCTGTAAAGTTGGCGTTTGCGATGACAATCGACAAATCACAAGGTCAAACGCTAGATAGAATTGGAATTTATCTACCGAACGCGGTTTTCAGCCATGGTCAATTATACATTGCATTTTCAAGAGTTCGAAGATCATGCGACGTAAAGGTATTTGTAAGGAATACAAGTGACCAAGGAAATCTAATTTTAGATTGTGATAGAGTGTTTACAAAGAATGTTGTTTACAAGTCAATTTTGCACTAATTTCACATTTTTTTCTATTGAACTAAGCTAAGTATCTATATGTTCATGCATTTGTGTGTCTTGAAACGATTGTTTTTGGATGTCAGTGATTACTATTGTTATAAGATGCCAGTGATAAAAAATATGCCTGTAGGGATCACTATGTATCGTAGTCATGCATCACAGTATGTACGTTTGGAATATCGCTCAGTTCAAACTCAATAAAAAACTATTCCAGAATTTCAAAACTATTTTTTATGATATATTTTATTGAAAAAGTTTCTGAATTCATACAATGCAACATCTGCTACTACTTCAGGAACATTCAACAGACTCATAACTCAAAGTGGAATAAATATTATAAAGTAATAACTTTTACTCTGTTATTAGTAACCTTTACTCTTTTATTATTGTGACTGAATATCATTACTATTACTCCGTGTTTTTTCGTTGCTGTCGTCTGTTAACTGTTCCTCATATTGACTGAGGTTTTCCACCAAAGACAAGTCCTCTTCAATTCTTCGCTTTTCTGCTTCAGCTGCTTCCAATTTCTTAAGCTCTTCAGCTTCTTCTTCCTTTTTAGCTGCTTCAGCTAATTGCTTAGCCTCATCTTCTTCCCGGCGCTTTTCTAACTGTTTTCATGCTCAATTCGCTGAAATTCTTCTGGAAACTTAAGCTGAAACCCTTGGAGCTTCATGGATTGCTCTTCTCCCCATGAACGAAGTTTATCTTTATGATTTTCAAATGACCGGTATAGAAAACTTCGCTACGTCTTATAATCTTACTTGGTCTGTCTGCGTTTTGACCTCGCACTACTAAACCACATTCCACACAAAAACGATCTGAAGCGTTCTTCAAAGTTTTCATCGGCTTGATCGCCACAGGTGGTTGTTTATTCATGCCAGAATAAGCCATCTGAAAACATAAAATTGTCAGTTAATATTGGTTAACAAATAATGTCCACCAAACGGTCTCGCGGTAAACGATTTCTTACAATGCGAAAAACTTCATCAGATCACGATGAAATTCAATCTTAAGTGAGATTTTAAATTCCACTTTGTTAGTGTTGAAACGTATACGTTACGTCAAGTTTGAAAAACTATTCTCAGTGTTTAACAACTTAAAACTCACAAAGATTGAATTTTACACTAAATTAATCCAAACACAACCCATAATAAATATCAAACAAATCAGATAACTACAAATACACTGGGGTAATAAAAACAAAAACACCAATTAACCGACTATTTCTATAAATTACTTAACTTTTCAAAACAACAGAGATATACCGAACTCCAAAGAACAGACACCAAAGAGCTTGGAACCAACTTCACACGTTCGTTACTACAAGCACACTAACCACTCTAATATCAACGTTCATTCTATAAAGACCAAAAGTACAGCAGACTGCGCAAACTCATGCTGCAATATGGAATTGAAGCGTTCACGAACGAACTCGAGTTGTTCTTTGTTCCTTAAGCTGCTCTCTGATTGGCTCGCTGGGTTGAAAGTTGTTACGATTGCCACAGGTCAAAGTACGTACACTCCCCGTGTAGAAGGACCTCCACCTACATATGGAGTGTACGTTCTCAGATTTGTCACAA
>JAQGAC010002565.1:0-10039 GCA_034696585.1 Isotomurus maculatus
GTTTCTCTTGGCAACAAAGGTTTTCACCCTCCCAGTTGTGTCAAGAAAGTATATCTCATGAGCAACAAGAACAGTATATAATATAAAAGCTTCAGCAAAATCAATCGAGGCAATTGAATCTTACGATCAAGCTGAAAATGTACAATTTTTATGAGGCTCAAAATATTCACAGAGAAGCTTACGGAGACTACTTATAGAGCAAATAGAGCTTCCAATAAAACATAATAACATTTGGTTATCACACAATGCACATCGTTCATGCACATTGCGCACTGCCTGCTACATCGAAGGAATTCACGGTATGAATCGATTAGAATTATTCAGAAGAGATTAGCATTGAAAATTAGTTTTGGAAGTACATCATGCTGAGCTTTATGAAGCTTTTCTGTGTTTATTATTGTTATGATGATTGCATGCATGTGATTGTCATATTATTTGAATCAAATGCAAATCCATTTTCCGAAAAGCTTTGAGAGAAGAGTCTTTAATCTGTAAATAGAGTGAAGCCGACTACATTTTAACTCTCTTTTATTCGAACCAGCTATTTAACACTTAACACGTTGGCGTCTCAGGTCTAAAACTACCAACATCGAAGTTTCTGAATAGTAAATCCGAAAATTCTTGCCGAGAATAAAAGAAGCTGAGCATTGGGAAGTTGATTTGATTGCCTTATTGTATTCAGATCAGTAGTTTTGCTCAAACAGTGCCGTGCCTACGCATCTCATCTGGCGAGAGATGTTTTCTCATGTTCCATTCTTCTATTCTTTTTATTCTCAGTTGGTCGTGAAAAGTCATGGTGGATGGAACGGCCAAGCCAATCTCATTTCAATGTTATTATGATGATTATTCGTAGGGCTTTTGTGGCGTTTCTTCGTTAGGAAGTATTTTGCATTCTCTATTGTGACTTGAGTCTGTCTTGCGGTCTATTCCTTCAGGAAATATTGGTCATATTTTCTTACCTTTTGTAATTTTGACATGACTGACCTTTACCTTTTGGCAAACCTGCGATTCAACACTCTAATTATGAAGGTTATCCTTTCCTCACTGCATCAACTTGTCTGCCCATCTCTCTCTCCTGTCTCTCTCCCTCCCTACAACCATCCACACTTTATTGCCAATACATTTGTCAGAAAAATTTTGATTGCATGGGAATTTTAAAGGAACACTTGGGTTTATTGGATACGCTTTGTGTTGCAAACTGCACGCAAAAATTACTGAATTTACGATTGCTTGTGAATCGGAAGGAGAGAATTTTATTCATGCTGTACTTTATTCTGATTGACCAGTCCTTAAAGTTTGGGTTCAAAATGATCGTGTGTTCGTTTGAAGGTCTGCGACTAGCCGTGCTATTAATCTACTTGAAGTTTTGTTGGGAGTAATCAAAATTCCTGCTTTCACGCTTACGTAATTCCGTTATATAGTTATGCACGCTCAAAGTAGGTTGAGGAATGCTAGGAAATGTGAAATAGCATGAGCATGAGTGTACGGGATGCAGGCAAGTGTTGCTGTGACTTTTTTCATGTCACAAACTCCTTACACGGCAGAGGTGGTGTTCGAGGTAGGGAGAAACATCAGATTTTAGAATCAAACAAACTTTCTATTTGTTTCTTTCTCCTGCCTGTCCACTCAATCACCTAAGGACTTGGGTAGCAGGAGTGGCCAACTGCAGGAAGGAAAGTTGATAAGATCTACATTGAGAAAGCTTTTAAACAAGGACTGCTCATGCAATTCTTTATGCTAAGTAAAAAAAACCCTTTCCAGTTTTTCCACATCTCGTCGACTTCAATCAAGTTGTGTGTGTGTGTGTGTGTGTTCGACAGAAAATGCCTTGAATTGTATGACATCGCATGAATAAGTTAACCCCACAAGAACGACATGGATTATTTATACACAACTCGGGTGAAGGGAAATTACGGCTACCCAAGGTGGGAATTTAATAGAGACGACAAACAGTTATTTAAAACAAAAGGAATGTTGAAATTCTGTGAATTCGTTAGCTTGTAATTCTTGACCTGTTAAAAGTAAACCAGATTCGTGCAAAACTTGAGCTGCTGGACTTACAATTAGCTATTTCAGATAGTACAAATAGAAGTGTAGTGTGCATAATAATGAGAGCCATAAAATATTAAAAAGGGAAGGTTGAGTCAAAAACTAAATATTTTGCAATCAGCCAAGTTCAACTTTTGCATGTATTGTTTGAATTGTTTCAATCTTGTTACATTGCAAAATCAAAAACTCTATTGAAGTCTGGGGGCAGTCTAAATAAGAATTCGTTTAGTTCATATTTAATTTGAAATCAGCAGAGCTTGGTAATTCTTTAAAAGCTCAACTCCTTGTGGTGTTGTATAAAGTTAACCATAAATAGGTTTACGACTGGATGTGACGGACGTATTTGGTCAGTCTCGTTGAACAATAAGTATTTAGATTGAGTCTAAAATATGAGTTGACCAGCATCTCACACGTTTAATTTTATTTCGCATTGTACTGTCAAATGACGTCGGATCTCGCTGTGCCTTTAAAAAGTAAGCAGCACAATGCGTTTTTTAGAAACATTTTATGTGCGTGTGGGTGAGTATTTCATAGTTATAATTATTAGAATAGATTCAGAAGTCAATGAGCAATGAGTTTGTGTATTGACTTCTCAGGAGATATTTTTTAACCTGAGTTCATTTTCACTTGTATGCAACCCAATTTACTCAACCTCAAAAGACGGTTGTTAAATTCATCTAAATCAATAAACTGACAGAGTAATGGAAAACAACTGCGAGGAAATGCACGAAACTTCTATGCATTTTAAGCAAACTGTAGCAGGAATAGAAGTATTCTAAATTGGATTATTGAGTAATTTAGAACTGCATTGTTCCTTGGTATGAAAAGGCTCGCACATTTTTACTGAGACAGTAGTAGGTTAGTTAGCTTGTATCTGAAATTCTAATCTCATCTCCCGTGTGTTTCATAGGCCGCACAAAAGCAGAATTGTACAATAGATATTAAACAAGATATGAGATAAAAGAGCACGAGAAACATGAAAGTGATTAGTCATATGGTGAACCTGCTGCGTTTTCGAAAATGAAATGATTTCTTTTCATTTTGTAAACTTTCGTTTAGCTTTGCAACTTCCTTTGTGAATCTATATTACAATTCTTCTCTTTGTAAAGTATACACATGCTGAACATTTCCCCTTAAAATTATTTCAATTTATGCAATATTTGATACGTAAGTGGAATGATCGATCATTAAATAATTCTGCATAGTTTATTAAGGCTAATTTATCCACAAACAAAGTAAAATGGCAGATAAATAAATAAATGCACTGCTGCAGCAAGCGTTTTCGAACAAATAAGGATTGATAAGACTCCAGCGGATATGGAAAAAAGTCATGTGGAGTTAGAATAGGAGCGATGATGAAAATCTTGAAACCAGATTAAAGAAATAAATGTTCTTTTTAAATTAAATAAAAATGCTCATCATCTTTTCCACTAGGAGTGCACATGATGAGCTGCTGGTTGCATTGTGATGACCAGTCAAACTAAAAGTGAGAACTAAAAGCATGTCAAGATGAACAGAGGCTTCTCTATACGACGTCTCCAAAGTATTAAAAAAGAGCAAAACACCCTGAGCACCCATTGAAAATATGAGATACTCGGCCAAGTGGCCAACTCACTCCCTTCCTCCAATTTATCATCATTCCGTTTAATAACATTTTCTGATTTCTTATCGCTAACTAAGTTTGGAGAAAGAAGTTATTGTCTGAAGTTTAAGAGATGCTCTCTGAGATTTTTTCTGAAGAGAATTTTGAAGCTTGTTAATTTTTTATCATGTTGCATGCAGACGAATGTGAACGTAGCCGGGCAGTGAACTACTGTGTATCAAATAAAAATATACTTAGCACCTAATAATTTACATGAAACAGGATGAAGTTAAATGTTTAGTACTTTAGAAAGAGTCTATAGATGACAGTTCAAGTTTTGTCAATCTTGCATGCAATATTCATCTGTTATTAGGAATGTCTGGGATTTCTTACAAGTCATAACCACTTTATTTCGTAAATTCACCTCCCACATAGAAATTTAGTAATTTAACCCATCGAAAAACGAGAATAATACACAGAAACTTGGTAAAATCTTTTTGGAGACTCATCTACTTCTTTCACATTAATTTTTACGTTATAATGGGACAGTAATTGTTTAGAATGACTTGGACATTTCTTCGCAGAGAATTACTTCTACACTAAAAGGCTGTGCTTTCTTTCTATGACTTGGCTGTCATTCAACCCTTTAGAGATTCGTTGAGTGTGGTTTCAGTTTTGGTAGTCTCAAAATAGGATGCAAAAGAATTTTCAATTTATCTCCCATTAAATGTATCACAGTAAAATATTAATTTGAATGTCCTAACACTTGGGAACCAGGTTCATGAAGAGCTACTGACTGATCGTGAGATCAACAAGACTTGGACTTGATCAGAACTACGTAAAGCTTAGTAAGCACGGAGATCCCATGAAGTAATTACTGCGAAGAGGGCCTATTAAGATTTATCTTATTACTCCATTCGTGTCGTCATATGAGATGAATGGGCCTAGCAAAGCATTATTAAGTAGCTACAGCTAATCCCGATTCTCCTGTAGTGTAGGCACCGTTCCGTGCATGAGGCATTCGTACTTGTGACAATGTTCTGTGCATCTGTAGTCAAATGGCAATTACGTATAAATGATAGAGATTCTTGAAGGGTAAGCCTGACTTCCCAATCTTCTAATGGTGACGATATTGAGAGCTATGAAGGGTGAAGTACTTTGGAAATGTGTACTGTGTAATCGTATTTCTTACTCTTATTGCCTCATCATCATATACATAGTCATCCCTTCCTTTCGGTTAAGTTACTTCACAGGTCGTCAGCTTAGCTAACGAATGTGTGGAACTTATTTAAATCGTATTAGAGGAGCTATTCACTCTTTCCATTGATTTGTTCACGGTTCTCTGAGTCTCAATGTCAGTTTCAATCTTGATGGAAACAATATTCTTGTTTAAGTGAAGAGGGCACAAATGAATGAATATAATAAAGATAAGTACCTGCTTCACTCCCTGAGTCACAGTGATATGCGCCTTACGAAGTGTATTTGACCCTTATCTACTGTCCCAGACGCTCTGGTGTCAAAAATAGCACTGTAAGTTCCTTTCAATTTCATTTTCCTTTATTCGCCGTTTATTGATTGGATACATCAAATCAATAAACTAACCTAACTATAGTTAATAAAAAAGTCGTACAAACTATATGCACTGTAATCGAACATTCTAATTTATTTACAATGAATGAGTTGCCAGATATTACGTAATGACTGAGTAATAACCGTTTAAAGTACATTTAAACCTAATTAATCTTATTCAAGCTGTCTTTACTGAAATGTATTGTTTTAACGATTCTATCGTTCCATTATTTTGCGTTTCGAAAGAGTGTGAATTAGAAAGGAAGTGTTTTGTTACAAGAGACAATGTCATTTTTAAATTTTCAGCCTGAATCATATTGAATTTCGCAAAGTAAAATTCATGGCCATATTTGGATGCTTATGCGTGTATAAGTTTACGTTCGTTTGCAAGACTGAGCGGAGAATATTACACCTTCAGTTTTGCAAAAGAGATTGGTCAGGATTATTTTATTTTTGTGAAGTCATCATCTCATCTGCTGAGAGACAAGTGCTGTTTGTCTTATCTGTAGAGCAATTACACTTCATTTGCACAAATGCAGATCGTTGAGAAGGATAGGAAGCGGCTATTAAGATGACTACAATGTAAAGATATGACGATAACTATAAAGATAACCACCCAGGTTGTGGGGATCGTG
Source organism: Isotomurus maculatus (assembly GCA_034696585.1). Lineage (NCBI taxonomy): Eukaryota > Metazoa > Arthropoda > Collembola > Entomobryomorpha > Isotomidae > Isotomurus > Isotomurus maculatus. The sequence continues at coordinate 5,836 of JAQGAC010002565.1, forward strand.
AAGAACTGTGTGTCTGCTTGGAGCAAGAATGGCAGAAAGTCAGAGTTTATTTACGGCCATTAGATTGTGAAGCAGATAAGAATGGAGTACATGAAATGATCTAAGGCATCATGAGAATGGGAACGAATATAAATAACAATAACGCAATTGCCAAAAGCAAAATAATTTGCTTAATGAGATTAGCGATTAGGGTAGGTTAAGTTATTTATCGACTACGGAAACAAAATAAATACTAAACTGTTCATTTATCTCTCTCTAGTGAAATTACTTGGTTGTGTTCCTAATGTAATTGACATGCCCAACCCAGTATCATTATATTATTGTTTTGTGTCTGATGTTGCACTAAAGACTCGGTAAAATCAGCAAGAGAGGCGAGCGAGATGAAGGAAAGGTGGGCTGAGAGATACACGATGAATGTTTTATATTTCATCTAAATGTAAAGAAGTGGGCAAACTTGTGAAATAAAGATTATACGATCCATCGGATTTGATTGGATTGGGTAGAACATTGCAATTGGAAAGCCTTAAGTCAAGTCAGTCGCAGTTCAATATTTAATGTTGGGTGTGCCGTAACAGAACAAGCTAACGTCAGATCTGCACACACTACTACACATACAAAAGTCAATATAATTTACTCATTCTTTGTGTCCTGCATACCTTTGCCTTTGGTAGAGGCTTCCTAAACTTTGTTTTGTTTGTCCACTTTTATTCTTTTGAGAGAGTGGGCCATTCTTTTATAGCCATGCAAAGCTATCTTTGTCCAACTACGTAACGTACTTATGTAAGTCTTACAGATTTAATGAACTCTTGTTTGCCCCAAGTACAGAAACACTCTGGCAATCATTGCATATTTATTATTTTATTTAATCAATCTTTTAAATGTTTCCTTTCAACGATATATCATCAAATGAAGAATATTCTCTTTCATGTATACAACGAAGATAAATTGCATCTCTGTTGGTCAATGGGAAAAACGAATCTCTGCTATGAAAGATTTATTAAAGGATTTATTGTCGTGCGATCAATAGATCAATAGATGCTAACTTTTCTGTGGTCTTTTGTAATTAATTCTTCGTTATTTATTAAATCAGGAATGGCTATTGTTAATAGTAAGTGCTGTTGTTCGAATTTACCTAAGTTTATAAATGTCTGTTACATCAGGTGCAAAAATTGTGTCCTTTGTTGCACAACTGTGTATCCGGTGAATTGGAATTTTTGGAACACTATCTTACTTTGTAGGCAATTTCTGTGTATATTTTATTCTGTCGAGAAAAATTACTCTCCTCCTACGTCTTTTATTAGATTTGAAGAGGGTGAGTAAGACTCGTCGGGAGTCGAGAGCGAAATCAGTCAATTCAGTCTTAGTCCGAGTTAAGTAGGAAAGTACGATTTGAGAATTCAAATCAGAAGAAGAAGACTCTTGAATCTTTCTCCCTACTTCGCTCTCACTCTTGGGTGAATCTTGATTCATTTCATTTCAGATTTATTTGATCTTCTTGTTTGACATTGCTATCGACCATCGACCGTGTTCAATGGTAGTGACTCTTCAGCAGCAGCTTGGCTACAACGAATAACCAAACGCTTTCTTTTTCTAAGCTTTCTCCGCGATCCTTCTTGTATGTTTTAATAGACCCCAGTATATTGGTGTTTGACAACAGAAGAGAAATTTTTTTCCTTTTCCCTTCGTTTGAAGGACCAATCTATTTCTCGTAGAAAGAGGAGCGTTTAAATATTAGCAGTCTCGTGCTCAACTGGTAATATAGGGAAATCCATTCTGGAATACGAGAAACCGAAGGAATATTATTGCAAACAATTCTCAGAACTCGAAGAATTCCTGAGAGACACAGACCTAGACACTCCTGTGTGTGAGCTCACATGTGAGAAAGCATAATGGAAAAGAAGGCAAGTCATAACCTAGAAAGTTCAATGCACGTTAAGCTAATGTAAGTAAAGAAGTGAATGTGAAATGAGTGAAGCTGCTGCTCTTCTGGAGTCAATTCGGAGAGAAACATGCCTATCGTTTTTCACTGTCGCAGTCAACGATCAACCTACAAAACCTGGGATCTTTTCAAATTCCTTCAATTTGGAAATTGCAGGCACTACCGGGTGGGTTCAACTTATATTGCAAGTCAGACGAAGGTAGGTAAAAAAAACCAGACACAAGGGAAGTCTATGCACAGAGTTGAAGTAACAATAAGTTAAAAGAAGTCCCACGTCTCCCCGCAAATACTACAAATGTATTCGATTCATCAACTATAGTCTTAGGAGTGGAATTGTAGAGTAAAACTCAAAGGAAGTCACTCTGTATGGACTTGACAATAGGTAGGGAATATTTGTCGGGAGGCTAAAAACATGTTGTCTTAAAAGCGGCAGTGGTGGTAGAAATTGGGGGAAAGGAGGAAAGAAAAATGTCGGTGGATGCAAGCAGCAGTCCTTAGGAAATGAAATGGGAAAGTGAAATTGGAGCAGAACTGGAGAGGAGAGTTACCTACTTCCGTCAGAACTTTCACTTCACATCTCATCTCATCCAGCTTGATGTGTCGTCATTATCTGGCTGACTTTTAAGTAGATTGATACCATCAATAAAGTTTGTGTGAGAGAGAGGAGAGAGAGAGACCCGGAAGCTGTTCTTTATTGATTGAGTTTTGCTATGTATGCTACCTAAAAGTGAAACATTCTATCTTTTACCTCTCCTGCTTTTACTTCTAAGGGCTTTCTCGCCATTTCATGTCCAAAGTGACTTCCCACTTATGCGACACATCGGAAGGTTTTAATGATTTGTTTGGTATATAATGCTGTGATGAGATTACACATGAGTGGGTGCAGTTAATGGAAATATGATATCGGGTGAGTTGAGTCCTCAAATTATGTATAATCAGTGTTGACTCACTCGTAAATACATACATCCGTGCATGCTTGTTATATTTTGATCACAAATATAGTCGAAAATAAGTGGCATGATGTTTCCTGTAGGAAAGCACACAGTGCAGGTAAGTCGAGACATTCTTGCTCACTGCAAAAAATGGGTTTGATCTGCACGTGAGCATATGAAATAATCTTCAGTGACCTTTTTCCTATACAATCAGAGCTTCATGCGTTGAATTATTTTTATTACCGACGTGTTTATATAAGACTATTTTTGTAAAGCTTTGTAGAATAGTTCTCGAGAGTCGCAGCTTTTGTGGGTGGAATCACGTGGGTGATCTTAATGATAATAATGATTTTAGGTAACAACTGGCTGTCTGCTGGAAAGATAAGTTAACGGAGGGGCAGAGAGAACAATAATGTGTGGGTTTTGTAAGATGAAAGTCACACTCCGGATCGGTGAACAGGAGAGAAGTGTTAGGCACTTAGTCAAGTGACATTCCATGCTTCATGCTGGCAGGATTCATTCGTTTCTTCGAGTTATTATTTCTTTGCCTGCACTTCATTCATCGTTGCTTTCATGTTTGCCTTGGAAGGGACTTAGGGACACACCAGAGTGTATTAAGGCTGAGGTAATAAATATAATGAGGTGGAAAATTAAGTGACGACTTTTGTCCCAAAAGTAAACTGAGCTGAAATCTACTTTATACAATATCCAAGCAGCATTGTCAATCTACTGTTCAACTTTATACTTTATTTCATTCAAAGCTGTTATTTTGCAACTTTTTTTTACTTTTCTAGATATAACATTCAAGTTATTTTAGTCCTACAAGTTTGAAAAGAAGTTCCGATACTGCGATTTTGAGTGGGATTTCGTCAAGCGATGGCGTGTTTGTTAACGTCATGATATATTCATTACCTATAGACACGCGTCAATAACGGAACTTACGTGAAGTTTGAGGCTTATAATTTATATTATAGTTTTTACATCAGTGACTAGTTTATTACACTAGAGAAAAGAGGATCCTCCTCCTGACGACCTTTGATTAGACTTGTTTAGAGTAAAAGGCAGGATAACAAATTCTATAAATGTGTTCCCGTGTAGGTAGTAGACATAGTGCGCATCAGTTGCTAACTTGCTAGTAAACATCGAACTCAGTTTTAGTCATTCAGGGGCTCTTTAATTAAATTGATTAGTGAAAGAATCTCTGGTTTGTGTTCCTGTCTGTCTACCCGTTTCATGGTGCTTCATCAGTGTAACACGGCTTCTGGAGTGATTGGGTAGAAATACTATTAAGACATGGGAGTTGTTGCTACATTTGGAATGAAGGAAATTAAAA
>JAQGAC010002566.1:0-10037 GCA_034696585.1 Isotomurus maculatus
AGAAAACTGGAATTGACACTTGTTGATTTTGCACGTGGAAAGAGTAAGTCTGACAATGGGATGCCGTGGGTGGGCGAACAAATTAAGACATGAGATCCAAATCCTTTTGTTTTCAATTCTCACAATGCACGTGCATAACATATTGTAGCTTCACCTATCAATGCGAATCTAGTAGAAGCTTCATAATTCAATTGTTAGTTCGAAATGACTTTGCAGTTTTTATCGGTTTTGTGCTTTTTTGTACGTATTCTAAAAACATGACTGTTGGAATATGCAGAAAATTTCATTGAGCGATACAATTGATTTTCACACTCGCTCATAAAAGATTTAATTCTCTACAGCAATCAACAACTATTTCCAGACAACTTATCTCGTTAATCCCCTTACGGTGCTCCATTGTGAGCCACGAACAAAAACAAACCTAGTTTTAAGCAGCATTGAGATTTTTCGCGGCTCCCATCTCATCAACGCGATGAAGTCAACATTTCCAAGTTGCCCCAAATCCCATCAAAAGTGCAGCAGCCAACGGAGAGACTCGCAGTGTCTTCATTTCTTCTGGAGCCTCCAGCTGACTGCAGTCAACAAGTGTCTCCCGGCCACCACCACCAAATCTGGTTTACTTTTCGGCTAGGCTCCCCAGAATTCCTCCACTCCCCTCCAAAGGGACCTCAACCCAATCGAACACGTTCTAAACTTAAGGAGTCATCCGTAGAAGATGGAGAAGGTCGCTAAGCTCGACTTCCGTCGTATTGTCGGAGACCTGGAGGCTGCGTGGAAGTTAGCCGCAACGTTGACACACGCAGAAATCCACTCACTCATCACGGACGAGGAGACAAGAATGAGTGACGTCGTTAGAGAGAAGCCACGGGAAGTGGGCGCGGCCCTGGGGGAGGAGTTTCTCCCACGAGGGAAGCAGCTGGCCGAGTTCAGAGGGAAGTTCGGGGAGACAGTCTTCAGACGCGGAGGGTGGGTGTGCCTTTGCAATGGAGCTTTTGTGGGGGGACCTGGTGGGCGAGAAGGAGGCGGGGGGGACTCAATGGGACCTTTGGGGGTGGCCCTGTGGGGCGCACTCAGAAGATCGAGGGGACAAGACGTGCACACGTTTCTCCTCCGCCTGGACGGGGAGGTCCACCGCAGGATGAGTTCATGTCGGAAGGAACACACCGCACAACAGGTGGGTGTGGCCACTCCCTCAAGTTCCAGTCAGCAGCGTTAATCTTGTCACCACTAATCATACTGCGTGTTATTTGTTAAAGGAGGAGTCTGTTGCTGGGGGAGGAGTCATCCTGGACTGGGTCACACGGGGTCTCCAATGGAATCGCAGCTTCACTCCCGATTACCTGTGGACACTCCCTTCCTTCTCCACTACTGTAAGAACGTAGACCCCCCCCACCTGGCCCCACTCCTCAAGCGCAACAAACAGGAACTGCAGGATGAGTCTCAACTGATGGCTGTGCTTAGCACCCTCCTCCCCCCGTCCCAATGACGACGAATACGACCCCAAAATATTCGCCCTCCTCTCCGCCTTCTTCTTCTCCAGCAACAACCCCCGTCAACTCCGCTGAAGACAAAGACGTGTGAGCGACATCGTTCAGCTGAGTGCGCCGTGCTGCGACCTCCCCGCGGTTCTCCAGGAACTCCGTCTCCAGTTTGGAGGGGAGGAGGAGCTGCTGAAGAAGGTCCTCACGAGTAGAGTCGTCCTTTGTGGGTGGAGGGGGTTCGTGTGCCTCGCCTTCTGCTTCTCCTTCTTCGGCCTCAACCTCACCTGGAAGAGAATGTTTGGTGGGAAGGATTACGGGAGCAGTGGGCTACGCGGTTACTCCTCGTGGGAGGTCTCTCCATGGAGGTCTCTTCCACCCTCCGAGCCAACCCCACTGGACACACCTCCTCCCCACCTTCCAGGAGATGCTGAGGACGCACCTTTTTCGCTCGGAGGTGGTCAGTGTGGGGGGAGTTGCGAGGAAGATTCCCTGCAGGAAGGAGGGAGACTGGGAGACTCTCCTCCCATTCATTGACGGAAAGAAAACTATTTGTGCGACTTCCACAAGGTCGTGTATTCCCAGTGACGTGGCCGCCCCACTCCTCCGCACACTCCTCAAACTGTACGGAGTGGAGTGGACCGAATCGGGAGTCACAGAGGAACTGTGGAACAACATTCCTTCGCTTGTGGTGGGCATAAATCGTTCTGTCAGCTCGTTGGGATCACTAGGCTCGCTGCTCCACTCCGCAGTCGAATTGGGTGAGTTGCAGGAAGTAAAGAAACGCGCCTGGCCAGGACTCATTTCCTGGAGGAACGCGGGGGGTAAGACAGCGCTGGAGGTGGAGAAGCACGACGAACTCAACCGAATCAGACTTCACCTCCAAAAACTCACCGACAGCATCAAACTGCCCGAAAGTCCCCTGCTACAAAACTGAAACTCAAAAATTAATCAAACTAAAATAAGTTTCGTCTACACATCTCACTTTCAGTATCAAAATTACTCAATCAGTTAACTATTTTACAACTTATCAATTAACACATATCTGTCTTAAGTACAAAATTACAAAAATGACAAAATTCAAATTTCTAGCGTCACAATTGCTGATTCATTTATAAGTGTCAATTAGATAATTTATTTTCCTAGAGATACAAACATTAAAAACATACTTGATATCTACGTAAATAATAGGAGTAGAATTAATTCGTTAGCTTTCAACATTTGTCACTTTGGGCAACAAGAAATAAAAGTTCGTCAGAGGGGAATTCGATTTATCTTTTCTTAGATTTTGCACATTGTGAATTGGTGAAGAAAGAAGGATTGACACATGAAGATTTTACACGAGACATGAACGAACCTAGCAATGGAATACCGAAGGTGGTTGATCAAGTTCAGCCATTGATTTAGGTTCGTAATTTATGCGTGTGGATGATTTTGAAATACTATCTCGATGTGTTCAAAATTCCAGCTCCACAAATCACTGAAAATCGATAAGAAATTTCTTCATAGGAAGTGAAGTGTGGAGGAAAATTTTGGTGTTTATTTTTCTTGAAGCACCAAATCCACTGGAACTCCCTCGAGGCATATATCAATCTTAGTCTAATTTTTAGGCAGCTTTTAAGCAAATTCAAAAAAAATTATTGAAGCGAGTAGGGTATATAGAGTCAGATTCAGCCACCTATCTAAACGCGTGCATTTTATTTCCGTGCACCCTTCCATGTTACGCCCTCCCCTTCCCTGTGGGTGTGATCGTAAGGGATTGGGGAGAGGGCCCCTTCAAGAGGAGATGGCTAGCCAAGAATTTCATGGGACGTTTCTTGCGTGTGAGGAAGGAGATGATTTGGGTCGTGTGGTCTGTGATGGGCCTGTTGGCTCACTCAAGCCAATACATGGGCTTATTTTTAATCAGCATTGGAGCATATGGTATCTGCAAGCTTAGCGGTCAGGCGGGACACCCGCTTTAATCGCTCTCAGGCAACAAGCACAATCGAGAGACCATCACTCTCAACACTTCTCATCACACACACACACGCAGAATCTGAGTTACCGAGAGAAGGGAACCAACTCAAACACACCACAACACTCAAGCACGAGACAGTCTCCCTATCTTCCCAATGTTGAGTTCCCGATCTCTCGCCCATCTCTCCACCTCCAGGAACACAATTTAACATGCGTGCTTACGGGACTCACTCACCAATCACTCAAATGCTAACTATACAATCACCAGAATATGTCTCACATTTCTCTCTCTGCTCACTTCACTCTCACTCAACGACTCAACTCAATTCCCATGGTTCCAATCAGACTCAGAGTACACATGGGTAATTGTGGAGACGAGGGGGTGTGGCTGCATATCAATTACGGCTGCTGGGTGGGAGTGTGGTCACATGAGCGCACAGTCGCAACCAGCGGTTCTAGGAAGTATTACTAGGTAACTCGAAGATTAATGTGTCGAAATTCGCCTGCGAAATGTCGAAAATTAGTAAGTGGGAGGTCGAGGAAATGGCGTCTCAATCCGCCCCGTTGTTCGTTTGAAAAAGTCGTCGTTTAGAAGTGTCGGCAGGGTGCAGGGGGTGTGGCCTTAGTGGGACGACCCCTCCTTCCGCCCTCCCAGCCACTCCCCCAGAACCCAAAAGACTCACTTTGTCTGGAAGATGTTGTGAAATTAATGGAGAGAGACACAGCGCATTGCCAACCGGGAGAAAAAGTGGATGAGATTCTGAGCCTGACGTCTTCTCCACATGAAGCCACACCAAAACTCATCTCGCTCACACTTGGGGAGTGTGTGACGTCTCCCTTCCTTCTTACCGATGCATAGCTCCCATTATTTCTACTCACCCTCATCACTCCTCACCACCAGTAGTTCTTCCTTATTCACGTAAATGCCTCTTGTAAATACTTTCCTTCCCTTCCCAATGTTTTAGCTTGAAGCATATGGATTTCATCCCGCAGAATATTCCTCAACAATATCAGTTTTCATTACCTTCTTTAAATTTTTCGTCTTTTAAGATAAAAACAGAGAAGTAAAACTAGAACAATAACCAATACAAAATCTCAAATTGTGAAATAAGGTGATGAGCCAAAGAATAGAATAGTCACACATGATAATGATCATCCTATTCACTAAGGATTGCCAAGCAGAGACGAGAGAAAAACGTGTGTCTGCGAGAGAAAAACGTTTTTAATGCCCGAATGATCTATACCCTAGAATTCTTATCTTAATGTATTAAGTTCACGGCCAACTGCAAATGAGACATGAGGTTAAATGGTGACGGTACACACTTGTGTGCAATTCCATTACAATATTGAATGGAGTGAAATAAGCAACTCCGACCCAGCCAAATGCTATTCCTGTTTCGTCGTCGTCCGCGTCCACTTTAGTGTTGACTGAATGGCACTCCTCTCCTTCTCTCACGATTCCACAGAGGCAATCATCAAGGAAGATACGGTAAGTCAATTTTTATTTCTTGCATGTGCATCTTCGAATTTACCAAGCAACACAAATCTCGTCAATTAATTAGAAGCAACTCTCAATTTGCTCACATTTACTCACCCATTCACTCACCGCTCTGCACGTTATCTGAGTAAAATACCCTAGTATTCCTCATCGCTATAAACACTTCAGGAATTACATACCATATTTACTCTTATCTGGCGTAAACTGCATAGTAGTCACTACCTATATAATAACTAGCTTTATCTACTTCAGTAGCTAAATACAAGCCAATTCCAGTTATAAGGAAATGAACACTCGTCCAGTCACAATTAACCTCATATTCTCATTCCACGATCAGATGAAAGGAGAAGTACGCAAATAAACCTTGATATGTATCAATGCAGAAATGTATAGAGCTTGTGTTGAGTATGGCTCACAGATGCTGTGGTGGTTATGCGAAACCTGCTCAATTGTTTGTATGCGAGAATTAAAGTTTAACTCGGCTGGAGGAGGATTAGTCTTATTCTCTAATCTGTACGGGGTGGATTAATCCAAAGAGAGACTCACAGAGCAATTCTAGAAAGAAATTCCTTCGATTTCGACCCACGAAGGCTCCGTAAAGTCGCTGGGCTAGTCGCGCGCGGACGGGAATCGTTTCCCATAGGAACACAGAGGGAAAGACTGCGCTTGATTTCACGAGGGAGAAATACGACCACACCCAACCAATCAGGCTTCTCCTTAACCAACTCGGAAGAACACCAAAGTGAGCATGCAAAAGAGTAGTGACTGAGTATCGTAATTAATTATATTGCAGTTGGTAATTAATCCATTTAATGACCAAGCACAGAAAACACAATAAGTTATACTGCTATGTAAAACTTAACGAAATAAAGTGGCCGTCCTGTACAACACTTGTAAAAGGGAGATATTGATTGACATTTTACTACCCCACTGACATCTCAGAGAATCAGATTGGCAAAATGAGAAATAACTGGAGAATTAAGCGTAAAAAGATGGCAATCGAATTCTTTCTGGAATTCTTTCTCGGTGAAACCCACCACTTAAATAGACAAAATAAAATACCAAAATATTTGAATTATGAATTTGTACTTATTGCAGTCACCTTTCACTTGAATTAACAGCACCAAAAATTGACGATTGTCTTTTCATACATTTCTATTCAGTGCGAGCGTAATGAACGGTGGTTAAATGTTGGTGATTCACAGAGATGAGTAATCTCCCTGCAATGGTTAGTCTTCTCTTCTGCACACTCATTCACTCACGTGTGGATCGTATGATCTTTTTCTCCTTCCCTCGTTACCATCGAAGGGAACTGGGCAAATAATCAGTAAGAAGAACACACGGCTGTGTGTGTCAACGTGTTACGTGGACTTATGCAGAAGACGAATGCACAGGATTCAGCCACTTCTAACTGGCACATAAGTCAGCACAAAGAGATTCCCCTCTAATTCAACCAATTCCAATAGCAGCTAGTAATTATTTTCCACTCTTTATTTTGACGTGATTCGTGTGTGTGTCCCTTTGTGCTTTGAATTGGACAACAAACTATTGTTCAGATTAAATAAATTCAGTGAACAAGGTTACAAGGATATTAAATACAAAATAAGTAAGCTCATAATAATTGGTGTAACGTGTGTAAAGCTGGGTTCGGTTAACTAGACCTAGCAGTGTGGGGGTTGCCCACTTCTGCACACCTAATCCACCAAGGGCCTTATCCCAAATTACTAAATACAGTTCCCTCAGTTGTAGTAATTAATGAATAGCCAAGATGAGAATCAAAACGAAAAAGCCCGATGCAATAAATCCGAAAAATCCAAAAATAGCCTAAATTGCCAATTAATTAAAGTAAGTTTTATTCCCAAGTGAATACCCGGTTTTAACAATAATCCCTAATTAATCCGAAAGTGAACTCAACATGTAGGCTCTACTGACTCGCTTGACTCAATTAAGAATGGAAAACCCCGAATCCGGGTATTCCCTGGTTGCCCCAACCAGAGTAAATCTAATCGTAAACTCCCGAATGTGAGAGCGCTATCTCCCTAATATCGGAGTGAGAACAAGTCTCACTCCGCCCCAAAAATAGATTGACCTCTGACCCCTACTAACTCCCTTTAACCCAAACTAACTCCCCCTGACCCTGTGGTCCGTTTCAAAGGGGACACCGATGAAGGGTTCCCTTCTCCTCCCGTGGATCCACAGGAGGTAGGTGCCCAACTCAGTCTCTCCCAAGAAACCCAATCTCCCAACTAACCCTGGTCTCTAGGACCCTGTAGGACGAACGCTCCAGGTCTCCAGAAGTTAAGGGGCTTAGGTACTGCAGGTCACACGCTTCTCTCAGCACACACACGTACACACACAGTCAGGAACACAGGAACAAAACTCCGAAAATTCGGGGTGGCTAAGGAAGGCCAAGCCGTCAGATAGGGAACACTAAATACTAAGGGCTGGGAGGAAGTTCCAACTTCCTCCAGCAAAAACTACTAACACTAATAATGTTTCCTGGAAACTTCGAGTTTCCAGGGACAGTCAAAAATATATATTTCTTCGGAAAGACACGGACAGTAAGAGATTCAGCACACAAGTGCGAGGCGATTTCTTCCTCGGAAGAATGAAACCTCTCACTTGTGGCTGAATAGCATAGGAGGATGTGTGTGTGCGGTAGGGTGGGTGACCGGCCTTATCATCGATAATCAGATGAGGTTCGGGAAGGTTCGATCATTAGGTATGCAGGAGACCTGCATGCCTAATGATCATTGTTCTTTACACGTGTAACATGTACAACAATCACTGGTTTTCTTTAAAACAATATTATAATCCTTCTTTCAAAAACTGATTCCACTATATATCTGTTAATGGAAGCAGGACGTATCTTCTTGCATTTTCACTCTGTTATTATTCACTACGTTGACGCTCCAGACATCATAAAAAGGAGTAAATGAGGAGAGGTTGAGTCAGCTTGATGAGTTTTGGTGACTACTCATGAAGGTGAGATAGGTGTCAGAGACAGGAGTATCTGGTCTTGATTATTCTCACAACATCAACATACAAACCACGCCAGACCACTGGGACTAAAACGAATTAAGAAATAACATGCAAATATTTGCAATGATCCCACGACTCTAAAGCAGGTTGAATTCATACTGTGTAATCGTCAGATTGAAAGACATTCATGTTTTTAAGCAATTAAAACTACACACAATTTTCTCAAGGGAGTTAATCTTACAAAGAGTAACTAAAATTGCAAATCTTTTTAGACTTGAAGCAGAAGCACCTGATAGAATGGGGCGGTGGCGATCTATCCGTGCATTTTTCAAAAGAAAACCACGGAAAGCGATGAGTCAGCCAATACCACCACCGATGGGCGAAGAAGAAGGTAATGAGTACTTTCGATTTCTAATTAATTTTATATTGATTATTGAACTGATTGACATTGTCTGTAGCCCTGAAATTGGTGCTGACAAACGAGGGATGCAAGAGAGACGAAGACTTAAAGGTGTCTTCACACCAGTCAGAATGGACCTTCACTCAGTCTGAAAGCAGAAGGCCCATTTCCTCATTTCCTTTCCTCGTTACATTTATTAACCTCGCGTGTATTGCGTACGAAAATCATGGAAAAGATGAAACTTATCTGTGTTGGGTACTTACAAAACTGAGACTGCGTGCCCATCCCCCAAATGAGGCTGAAGCTCCTTCAGGTCAGTCAAATCGACAGAAATACTCAATAAAACGCGTACCAAGTGTAATAGGGGTCTTCTAATCAATCAACTTATAAATGGCAGGAGTCCCTGAAGGTTTCAATATATTGGCGACAGCCGAAGGAACGGCATCCGGAAACGGGTATTATGGAGTCGCCTACATCAATAGGGAAACTAGTCAAATCATCCTCAGCCACAGGGGGACTAAAATCACAAACTTGGGAGCACTCAAGACTGACGCTTGGAGTATTTGTTGGGGCGATTACACCCCACAAGTCTCATCCGCCATCACCTTCGCCCACATCGTCGCCCAATTTGCCCTGAAGAACCACTGCCAACTCTTCTTCACGGGACATTCCCTGGGGGCGTGGCTGGCTCAAATCACATGCTTCTCCGCGAAATATCTGACACTCAATGGATCTGGTAACTTTGTGAGGAAGCCCCCAGGTGAGTGGGACGAACTTCACCCGTACACAGTTGTCTTTGACTCACCCGGGGCCCTCCAATTTCTCCTCAAAATGAAGGACCACCTCTTCCCACGAAACGAGCCTCAGTCCCAAAGGGAAGTCAACGTGGCGTGTCTTCCAGTGGAGGTGTACCAGTTCCACACCAACTTGATTAACACTGTCAACACTCAGATAGGCACAGTGTACATCATTGACCTGGAGAACAAGAAGATGAGTCATTCGTATGTTTGGAAGCCTACGGTTCTGGGGACACAGTTTCAGATTAATAAGCCATTGGCTACCCATTCAATCCAGCCTGTATGGAATATGATTTCGGAGAATCGAGAGGAGAGCGAGACGGAAGTGCTGAGGAGTCGCGTGATCGACTGGAGAGTCGACAAGTGGGACGACTTCATCCAAAAGTACGTAAGGAAGCTTAAACTGATGCTTTAATTGAAGCAGTTAAATTAAAGTGGGTTGACTTTAGGTGGTGGAATGAGGGAAAGGCCGTTGCCGTTGAGCTCCACAAATTCGCAGAGTACTTCCTCACAAGGAAAGAACTCGACCTCCTCAAGGAGTTGAGCAAGACGGAAGTTGGTGGTGGCTGCTACGAGGGACTATTCTCCGAGGACGAAAATGTCGCCAACAGACTAGTTGAATACTGCAAAAGAGGAGGAGTCTTTGTGGAGGGGAGTGTCCTGTTGGGGGAGAACTTGGACCGCAGGGACGCCATTCCCCAAGTCAGACAATTCGCGCAGGCCCTCAAGAATGAAGTCATCTGGTGGAACCCAAAGAAGCTGCCGGTGCCTGAGAACTACATTGGGAGGTCGGTTGCAGACACTCGTCACTTCGAACCTGATGGAAGTATAAATTCATCATTTCCGCAAAAGAGGCTGGAAGAACTAGTTGAACCGCTGGTGTTGGTGGTGGACCCCCCAGGGATGGGCAAGTCCACTGAGAT
>JAQGAC010002567.1:0-10036 GCA_034696585.1 Isotomurus maculatus
TGAAGCTTGTAGATCTTATTCATGTCGGAAATAAACTAAAAATTTATTGGCATGAAGTATTATACGAATCAACAGAATTTTAAGGACTACAATTGTGAACGGGTAGATTCATGGTTCAAAAAGTAGTATTATTTAATAGAGAGTTTGTACCAATACAACAGATTAGATTTATAGGTCCAATAGATAGATTGTCTGAGCGGACTTTGGTAGACATACAATATACTTGAGTCCACTAACAATCAAAATCATTCCAAGAACAGATTATGGTGTCAGCCGCTTGGGATCTCGAGGGAACATGGATGTTTTACGGATATTGTCTAATCCTAAATAAAGCATGGTTACTCTTTCCAAACCGATTCCACCACCAGCGTGAGGAGGGCATCCGTATTTGAAAGCATCGATGTAACTCCTAATTTTCTCCACATCAACGCCGTGATGAAGTGCACGTTCCATCAGTAACTGCGAATTAAACCCAGGTCTTTAAGCATTTTAAATCAATGTTTCTAGCTATAATCGAAACTTAACTCACTTTCGGATCATGGATACGTTGAGCCCCAGACAGAATCTCCTCACCACGCATAAACATGTCATATGAGTTGGAGTACTTCGGGTTGTTGGGATCCGGCATCGTATAAAATGGTCTCACCGCAAGTGGAAACTTGTCAAGGATGAAAAAATCAGTGTCATATTTGGCTTTCACTAATCGTCCTAGTAATTTTTCATTTGGTGTGGACATATCTTCTTCATCTCCCTGATCAATACCAGCATCGCGTAGCAGTTTTACACCTTCACTGAAGTCGAGTTTTAGAGGTGGATCCAAAAATGTAAAGTCATCAGCTGGATATTGCTTGCCGACTGTCTTGATTTCTTCAGCGTACTTGTCCCTAAGGCCTCGGAAAATCTCAGTGAAGGTAGCTCCAATGACGTCTACTACTTCGTGATAATGAGAATCGAATGCCATTTCCAAGTCAAGTCCAACGAATTCAGTCAGGTGACGATGGGTATTACTGTCTTCAGCTCGGAAAACTATAAGAAACCATGTATTACTTACCGAGAAATTATACAAAAAGACTTCCGGATTCCGGAAACCTAATAAGTACGTAGAATGTACCTGATCCAATGGTGTAGACTTTCTCAAAATCTCCAGCGATAGCCATTTGTTTGTACAGTTGTGGACTTTGAGCCAGGTAAGCTGAACCTTTGAAGTATGAAACGGTGAAGACATTGGCTCCACCTTCACTAGCCGCGGATATGATTTTAGGTGTGTGAATTTCCACAAAACCCTGCAGAAATTAAACATTTTAAACAATAGTTTTAAGTTTAGCCTATTGAAGGTACCAGTGGTAGTACGTATATCTTACTTTGTTTTCCAATGCCTGCCGGAAGAATTTGCAAACTCCCATTTCAACTCTATAAATCGCTTGATTAGTTGGAGTTCTCAAGTCGATAATACGGTTGTCTAATCTCGTGTCCTGGTTAACTTTGATGTTCAGCGTGTCCTCATCCGCCTGCAAAGATTTTATCGTTCATGCCTGACAATTTGCAACATGATTGTTCATTTAAGTCATACATCATCAGTCACTCTACGTGTGGCATCGTCAATCTGCAAAGGTAGCCGTGGATCTGAGGCACTGACAACCCAGAATTGCTGACAGTCAAGCTCAACATCTGATTGAGTGCAAGATTCAATAGCTTTAGGAACCTTTTGAACAACTCCAAAAACATCCACAATCGATTCTCTAGAAACACTGCAATTGTACACATGCATTTGTAAAATACTTGCACTAACCAATTGCATTCATTAATTGTACACATTGAGTAACTTATACGGTTTACATACTTCGAAACAAACTTCAACATCTGCTTGCTTGTCTTCGGTCCTACAGCCACTATTCCTTGAATAGTATTTCCTCCTTGTCTCAGCACTACAAAGCCCTGCTTTCCTTTGACCCTGCTTGTGTGAAGACGAGCACGAATCCATACCGACTCACCAGCCTTCGAAATATTGACATCCGAGACCCTCGTCACAACTCGTGCCTTCTCTTTAACCTGCGACTGATTCAAAGGCTTATTCCCATACAAGTTAAGAGAAACATCGGGTTCTTCTTCACTCGGCGTCTGTTGTGACGATGTGTTTTCAGCCTGAAATTTTTACCGAAGGCATAAATTATACTCGTACATTAAAATACTTGATCCAATGAAAATATATCTGTGACTTGATCTATGACTATCGTGTCGAGTACTGCCTAGAGTGAAACTTCCAAATTAAGATCTTACTTTATACGCTTGTTTCTTAGCTGCCTTCTCTGCTTCTTTTGCTTGCTTTTTCAATGCGCTCTTCGAAGGTTTCCCATCGCTCGACCTGAAACCAAACGATCCATCCTAATATACAAATCTGACACCTCGAGAACACACTACCATTACTTTTCACCCGAAGATAAGGATACTTACGCTTCTTCCGGAACAACCATTTTGATGACTACCCTTTCTGACCAGCTTCCCCTTCCAACTGCGACGTACTAGAATTTCGAAGCTTAAACAACTACAAAAGTGTAAATCCTGACGCAATATGAACAACACCGGATGGTTGCAGATTTAAAGTGAAGATCAACACGAAGTGTGCACACACCGGCAGTCACCTCGTCCTCACACGAGTCTCCGACCCGCGAGTCTGCAATAACCACAAGACATTCGAGATTCGAGTGATTCTACGGATTTTCATATTCCATTATCTAAATGCGGATTGGGGAATTTAAAAAAAACAGCAACAGAGATTTGATTTCCGATCCGAAAACTTCCAGGTCTTGAAGTGTCATCCCACAACATCCGACTAGATTTGAAAACTGCTGGCCTACTATTATTGTAGTGGTAAGATTGTTTAAGGTTGCTATAATACAATCTGTAATATAAATTATCGTGAAGTGATATCTGCAGCCATAACTCATGACTGACGTGTTGTTGTTTATTACGCCACTCCTCAGGGCTTGTTGGATATGAAAAGAACTGCTAGACCGTCGCAAATAGCTGACCTCCTACATAAAGGATTTATCTGGACTTGCCTTGGGCTGACTGCTTACGGATTCGCGATAGGAGGGTTTAGAGTATATCGGTACATTGCAGTAACACGCCCACACCGACAGGAATTAGAAAATCAGAAACTTCTTGGTGAAGCAGCAACGAAAAAAGACCCCGAAGAGCTTCAATCGTGATTTATTGTGCAAGTGAAGGTAGAATTTTTCTGGATAGGATGAATAGATTACTGTCGATGGGGTTGAGGAGGGTGGCAAGGTTAGGACAATTAAGAGGAGTTCAGCAAGTTCAAAGTTTGTCGTCTTCTGCTAGAGCAACCATTAGTGATCCTAAATTGAATGAGTTACTTAAATTGGGACGGCTGAATCATGTGGCTATTGCTACACCAGATCTTAAAGGGGCAACGGCAATGTACAGGTGCGTGATATGTCTGTGATGGTGTCTGAGTAATGTTTATATTTGAGTTTTTATGAAGGTGTGAATATCTGTGATAGGGATGTCTTGGGAGCTGAAGTAAGCGAAGCTGTTGACCTACCGGAACACGGCGTGACTACTGTTTTTGTTAACTTAGGAAATACGAAGTTAGAGTTGTTATATCCATTTGGAAACAAATCTCCGATTCAGGTATGTTCACCGGCATGAGACAAATATTACAACTGAAATATATGAGTCCCTTGCCCTTAATTGTTCTTATGTCGAACTATTTCAGAACTTCTTGGACAAGAATACTTCGGGAGGAATCCATCATATTTGTATTGAAGTCGATGACATCAATATTGCAGTGAATAGTTTAAAATCCACTGGAAAAATTCGAATTTTGGATCCTAAACCTAAAATTGGAGCACATGGAAAACCTGTTGTATTTCTTCATCCCAAAGATTGCGGCGGAGTTTTACTGGAGCTAGAACAAGCATAAAATCCTAACTACAAATGATTTTAGGGGTTTGTTAATTTAAAAACTTGTGAAGAGGTTGAAATCGTAGAAAATATTCGAGATTAAATTCTGTTATTATTCAGTACGAAAAACGAAGTTGATGGAGATTTATTAATTCCACATTCTTCGGAGGATGCTCACAATACTGGTTATACTAAATTTTAGACAAAGAACTTATTATTACAACTTACATTACGAAGCGAATACGATCGAGTTGTGATTTGGCTTGTTGCTTCATACTTGTTTTAATTATAATCCTAGCTTTCACTACGTATTTTAACACTACCAGATCTGTCTGAATTTACTTTAAAAATGTACTACGAACATTTTCAAACTCCGTTTGTGGTATACAACATATTAGTATGGTACATATCGTCAATCAACAGACATTAGCTGTTAGCAGGACAGGTATCGTGTAATTGTAATCTCCCAATCGTAAAAGTATTACCTTTTATTGCAACGTAGTAACTTGTTTCGCATTAAAAATCTCACGAGAGGGTCAAACTACCTTACAAATGTTTAGAAGCGAATTCGGTTTGAGAATCAAGTATCCAATATGAACCATTTCCGTAGTCTTAACATATTGAACATTAGTCGGATTAACGTGGTATATAGGAAACGAGTGTTGTTGAGTCGAGATAACGATTTCTATACACTAGACACTTCAACAAAATCGGCGAGTTTACTTAGTTTATTTAACAAACTTAGATCCCAAATGAAACAAATAAGTCGGTAAAAATCATAATAAAGTACAAAAGCTAACTAAATCAGAAATGCTGCGAGTAGAATAATACAATAACCAAAGTACCAGACCACGATGCTTCACCATTCAAAGTAAAGACTTCTCAACAATTGCGATTTCAGCTTAACTTTTGTGCCTGTTGGACATAACCGCGGCGTACTGTCAACTTCAGTTACACAATTACATAAACCACTTTGGTTACATAATACAAGTAAGTTTGCATGCTATTTACAGTTATCTTTATACACATAGTAAAAATATACAACTATAAACATTAAAACATTCGAAGTACAAGTTAACTGAAAGCCCTTGTGATATGAAAAATAACAAAAAATTATAACGTTAACGTAAGTGCAAATGATTGCCCATAAACTCACCGTGTACGGCCATTATAAAGGATAATTCAACCTAAAAATTCGAAGATTCACAATTTACATGTGTTACCAGTAATTATTGTATATTACAACAAACCCTCAAACGGTTTGAGATCATTCAAACTCTCAACCTTCACCTCTACCGTCTTCTCTATCACAAAATCAGTTTACTTTTACTCCTCTAAAGTAGGAAATCAGGGTTACCATTGATAAATTGCAATCGTTCCATACTTCACAATCGCAATTTTTACAGTTTACTGGCTGATGTGTACTTAAATTAAACTAACAAACGGGTGTTAATTTAACGAGGTATCTTTGTTCAATTAAGAAACATAATGTTATGTTGCACAACAAAAATCTTATAAATCAGTCTTAAATATTTCCAAATCTTAATAGTTTGGTGATAATTAGTAATAATCATGCAAATTATTTTTACAATCAGACCCAACATAATTCGATATAAAATGATTAGACTGAATTAAGTAGCAGTTCAGAGTAACACCGGAAGCCTCAACCGTGCATTGTCAACCCCTTCATAAACAAGAGCTTCACATAGCTTTTTAATATCGCCCACCATACACTAATTCATTTACTCACTAACCTTTGTTAACATTATACCCAACTCAATGAACATATTTGAACAGAGGATTCTTAGTTTTTTCGTATTACAAAAAAATACTGAATAGTATCACGGGATCTGCACTAAAGAATGCCAGTTCGGTTTCAAAGCATTTATCGATCCCAACGCGAAAAATGGCAGTGGTAGACAATCAAATTCTACTTAGTAATCAAATTATAACGATACATCGTCAGGATAGGTGTTAGTTTGTTTGTTTACCATCGTGGATATAGCAATTTGCTAACTTTATGAAAGAACTGCTGCTTTTGGGTATGTTTCTCTTTCACTAAGAATGCGAGTTCTGAAACTTTCGAGTCCAAATTTTAATTAACCAGTTGAGCTAATTGTGTAAGACTTAACTTTTTTCTAGGTTAACAATCACTAATTATACCATAGTATAATATATAAGTTCAGTTTATAAATCTAGAGTCTAATAGACGAAATTGAGTTCTCAGAAATCCCGAAGTCCTTTCACACAAAATGACCCAAAAAACCCCTTACTCATAAACGAAATCACAACAAGTTGGTTTTAAATCGCTTTGTGGTATCTGCGAATTGAGAACTCGTATAAGAAATAAGAATACAGCAAAACTAAGGTACAAGCGTACACGTATAAAATCGAACACCAACAAATGCGAAATCTCTTTTCTTCTTGCATTCTAAATGAGAGTTGCTTGGATAGTAATGAGCCTAATGTGCCGACTTCAGAAGAAACACGTTCACAAGTCTATGTATACTCATGTCAGAAAACCGGGTAACTTTACAGACTACACAAATTGAACATAATCCTGAAAACCGGAATACGTACCTCAAAATTGGTTAGTTACAGAGATAGATTCAGATTGGTTGGATCTTGTGAATGGAAATATGTTGCCGAATAAAACATCATTTGCATCGAATGAAGAGAAATCTATCCCTAAGTCTGATAAATCGGATCGTCCTAATTTAGCGTCACCTATTCTGGAGTCCGGAAATAGCTCATTTAAGTCTTCTGTTAATTCATTTTCTTCAAGTAGTCTGCTCGCTTGACTTTCAATTTCTGGATCCAACTGGAACTCCAAACTCTTTCCTAAGTCGTCATCCGAGAACTCGCAATCTATTGAAATATTACAATGAATCATATTTATAGTAAGGAACATACAAGGCAAAGGAATGCTTTACACTTTACAATAATAATGATGACATTAATATTATTACCTTGCTGACTGGAAGCAGAGTGATCAAAAGTAGAGTCAAATGATGCATCTGTGATAACACTGTCCGAATTTCCAATATCCGATGAGCCTACGGAATTGAGTACGGTGTCTATACCTAAATTACGATGGCCTGCAAGAGATCTTAAATCAGGCTGATTAAGCAAATGCTGTAAATGAAGCTGAGCAGTTCCTACACAATTGGTACTTGTTGGCGAAGATAAATTTTGCTGAATTTGAATTTGATTGCTAATTTTGTGAGCATTATGAAAACTATTGGCCAAAAGACTTTCTTTTTCCACCTTAATATTAATATCAATACTGTTTTGAAAATTGGAAGAGGTATCATCTAATTTTGGTATTCTAAACGTTGATGTACTATCCATAACATCATCACTACCTCTTCTCATTCCAATCGAGTCGCTTTCACTACCACTGACTACTTCCAGTTTCATCTTCTTGTTTGCAACATGAATGTTCTCACTTAGATCGCCATTAATTCCAGTATTAATTAATTCACCACTCGCAGTGTAATTTCCACGCTCTAAAAAGACAGATTTTGTAGCTGACGTCTCCAGGCGTAATATTTTGCCATCACTGACTCCATTGCAGCCCTTCACGAATTCGAAATTGTTATTAGTGTTGATAACATTACACTTCGCAGGTTTGCGTTTCTGGACTGAATGTGAATCTTTGATGACGTTTAGGGATTCGCTCTTGATTCCTTTACTTCGCTTACAATTCTATAATAACAAGAATAAAAATTACATCAACAACAAGGCATTTAAATTAAGAACATTCACGAAAGAATGTAAATACGCCTTACTTTTGATGTCTTATCCATACTGAAACCAAACGATGACTTGAGGTCAAACTTATCGTTACAATCTTTTACTTCCAGTGTAGGTAACGGTGTTGATCCATTAAAAGATTTGTTGATGCTTACAACAGCAGCACATTTACCCGTCTCTGCAGGTGTATCACATTTTTTCACTTTCCTATTTCCGGCTAGGATTGTTCCGTTCTTGTTGCCGGGTCGTTTGTGCTTTGCAGGATGCATTGGAGACAAATTATTGTTGCAACTGATGCTTGCTAGAGAAAGAGAGCAACTTTCCTTCGAGAAATCAAGAATCGGTGAGTATTTTGATGCATCATTCTGTAGCAGAAAATGAGCGCATAATGATGGGTTCTTCACCACGCAAGTAAGTAAGGAATTCCTGAGAGCTCTTCTCCAAACTCTCTCTTTCTTCTCATTCACAACAGATGCTTGTTTTATCATCAAATACTGCTGCTTAAATGCTTGTCTAACACGAATCAAAAATTCTTGTCTGGATTCGCCTGAACCGTTGCTGTAGATGCTGGGCAACTTCCACACGATGCTTGAACTACTACTGCCGTCTTCCTTGCAACCTTCACTAATTAAAACTGGCTTCACATCGTGTACGTTCGTATCTGCCAACTTATTTTCCAACGCCTGACTCTCACTACCGGCAACAGATTGTTCTTTTTCACTATCGACTCCAGTCGAATTTCTGATCTCTTCATGAACGGCTTTTTCTACCTTGATCAGTGTCTTGAGTTGTTCAAAGTGGGCTTCATTACGCTCTGCAGTTGCAATAGAGTTAAGAATCAATGGAGCTCCTTTAGATTCTGAACATGAATTTCTAGTTTTACTGTTCGAATCTTCTTGAACACTTTTCCCATTTACCGATGAATCGTTTGGCTTACTGACTATAGCTACGGCTGATATTCCATTATTCGCAACCTTCACAGGTGTAGTCTTCTTACTGTATGTTTGCCTACTCTTGCCTATTTTCGACGGACCTAACAAATCTCCATTGTTTTGTCCAGAAATGGAATTTGGTAAACTTTTGCCATTCTTCAGTTCTTGTTTTTTCCCAATGGAATGGAAACCATTGTGTGGAGCAGCATCGGACTTTGTACCACCATTCAGTTCCTTGTTTAGGAGAGTTTGCATATCTTTCCCTTTAGAAATAATAGTTTTCCCACCATTGACAATCCCGTTAATACTTCCTCCCTTTGGAATCCACTGAATTTCTGAGTTTTCTTCTTCAAACTTAAAAACCGCGTTAGGATCTTTTTTCGAGGAGCTGGAAGAGCTATTACTGCTTGAATTGTTGATATCAGACTTATTCGAACCAGGGCCTGATGTAGAATCGTTTTTGGCTACGGAGGCTTTTGTCTTTCTTTCAGTTTTTGGGATGATACCTGCCACTTGCATGTGACTGTGACAGTATCCTCTTTCCTGACTCGTGGGGATCGCATTCTGGCAGATCTGATTATTGTTCCTAGTAACATAAGTGCATCGCTTGAACGGGGCCGACTTGTCTTCAAGAATATGTCTACAAATAAGAAATTCAGTTGATTTGAATTATTCTTCCTCTACATATACAGACGCATAATGGAAGTTTTACCAACCTGATACAAAAAGCGTATCCGTTTAATCGTCGCTGACGACACAGTTTATTCGAGAATGAGCAAAGAGGTTTTTTGTCCACAGGACTGAAGTGTATGTTTTTTCCTTCGAACATGAAGACGCGATTTCAGGGAGTCGGTCCTTACAGCAATGAAGTTACGATACCAATGTTTAATCCAACAGATTTCTGTCATCGATCCAGGTTTCCACTCTTCTGCAATAAAACAATAGCAGTTAGAAAATTCCGGATTTGTTTCTAACAATCAAAAACTATTACACTATTATTATTTACTAATTTAATATTTACTTACTTACATGTTACATTCTAGATCTCATCACCAGTAACAGACTTCAAACTCTTGATTTAGCGAACACAACTATCCTGAGCCTTTGTTTCTAAATCCTCGTAAATTTGTAAGCCGCAGCAGTGCCAAACGTCAGGATTCCATAAAGAAGTGAAGTCTATTCCAAGTTGCACGATTTCCACATCAAAAGGTCTTCCTACGATCTGACAACCACGTTAGTTTTGAAAATACTGGAACTCTTGTGTAACTAAAACAGTAAAACATTTCGATTGCTGTGAAATTTCGACAACTCCATGCGCTTTAATAATTACACACTGTTACAGTTCAAACATCAGTTCCGAGTATTTACTAAATATTTACCTTCTCTCACTTTAGATGCACAAGTAAACCACAAATTAATTA
>JAQGAC010002568.1:0-10031 GCA_034696585.1 Isotomurus maculatus
TGAAGGTTTCTCCATTTTCTGTACGTTTCTCGGGGATTCAGGTCTGCGCAGTCGCAGTCGGTGAGGATCCACAGGACAACGCACAAAGCGAACAACACGATTCTTGCCATTTTTCTTGCAGACGACGTGGAAATCTCTGAGCTCAGCTTTTAAAATTGCAGGAAGAAGAAATCCCCAAACGTTATGGAACAGATAACAACGTTCAAAAACCGTGGAAACAAATTCCAAAATTATGAGGAAATGCCGAACACACTCAATTTTTATTACTCGGCCTATTCTAATTGACTACATCAAATTTCTACATCCCACGAGAACACAATCCATCAAAAATCTCGAATCCAATTCATTTACATCGCAAACTCATCGCAGGTCACGGAATATCCTCCTTCAAGTTCAAAATCAATTTCCCGCAGTCCCCAGAATTACTTGACCTTATGTTGACCTTTCACGTGTCTTCGCAATTGATCCAAATTGGCGAAGAAATCCGTACACAAGGGACAGGGAAGGTTGGGGTCAAAGTGAGTCGAAAGATGGCGACAATAGTGTTCAGGCCTTCTAGACACAAATCGGCGTAAACACGTAGGACACTTGTTTGTCTTCATGAATTCATCCAAAGCCGCAAGCTGTTCCAGTTCGCCGTAACTGCTGGTAAACCACGAGGGAATCCTTTTCGACATTGGCGCCTTCGGTTTTGCAGGTCTTCCTCTCCCTAAAGTCGAAAATTATATTTCAAAAACAGTCGAAATCACATCAGGAATTTTGAAAATAAATAAAAAACACAAACGCATACCTTTTGGTGTCACACCAGTTGTGCCTAACGAAGAAGACGGTCCTGCTTTTACAGCTGCCGTCCTTTTCTGGCGACCCTCGAAGGTCTTGTTCAAACCTGCGCGCCAAAAAATACTGTCAGGTTTAAAATCTGCCTTAATGAGTTCAGTTGATTAAAGGGATCAATTGTGTTTACCTGTTTTCCCTCCGTCCGAAGATTCCTCGTCACTTTTCTCTTCCTCATCGCTGCTGCTTTCAATGAAGAAGCATTTCTTCCGAACGACCTCCGCATTCTCCACCTTCACTTGCTCCGTTCCTTCGACCTCCGTTCCTCTTCCGGTTCCAACAGATGACCGACCTGTTCCACTGGAACTGCCTGCGACAACTTCCGGTTCTTTATTCTGTTTGTAGTTCCCACTTCCCGTATTTCTATTCTTGGTGATGCTGCCAGAAGGAATGTTCACTGAAATTTCGGTTCGGTTCCCAAGCTGTTCATTCACTCGAGCCCTCTTAAATCCTGAAGTGAGGTGGTAAGGTCCACTTCCAGGTGGCTGTTGAGTACCTCGGGAAGATGCAGGAGGAGATACAATTATCGTTGTGACTATTGAAGACGCTGGAGTTCCAAACTTTGAAGCAGTTGACGACGCTGGGGTTCCAAACTTAGAAGCAGTTGACGACGCTGGAGTTCCAAACTTAGAAGCAGTTGACGACGCTGCAGATCGTGAAGTTTCCAGCAGTTGAGTTATGGAAGCTGAACCAGAAGAAGAGTCTTTGTTAGCAGTTCCAGTTGACGCAGCAGTTCTGGAGTTAAAAGCGCTGGAGGAAGAAGTTCCAGTCCGGAAGTAGGCTGCTGAGGATGAAGGCGCTCTCGGGAGATTCACTCGGACAACTCGGTCTCCAACGACTCCAACGGAAGAAGCAGACGACGCAGTTGGCCTCTGCTGCGGCGGCGGAGGAACAGTTCGACTGAGTCGACCTTCTCGTCCCTCAGCAGTCAACTGCGAAAAAAACACATCCTTCCAAAACAAATCCTTCCAAACTTCCAACCCGCCAAGTCCAAAATGCAGCTGAGAAGACTTACCGTGAAATTGTGTCCCTGGAGCCCCCGAATTCCCAACAGTTCTGCTGCCTTCAGCAACTTCCGCAGCTCCACGTCCGTCCGCACTGCCACTTCCCCGTGGTACACGAAATGCACAAGCCTCTCCAAGTCTTCGAACTGAACCTCCTTGTCCACCATCACCACCGTATTGGCATTCTTGTACGCACCGGACACCTGGAGAACACGAATAATTAACCGCATTAATTAATTAATTAACTAGGTAGCTAATTAGTTAAACTGAAGGGACTCACCTTGAACAAATTCTTGAAGTGGGGACTACACATGGCCAACAGCCACTTGTGTGCCTGAATGAACCTTCCTTCAGCGACCAGAGTAACGTCTGTGGAACCTGTGGAAGCGTCCCTTTCCAAAAACAGGTTTCGCAGTCCTGTGGTTAAGTTGGAGTGGAAGTCAGTAAACCTACAGGAATAACTTAGACCACCAGTTCCCCCGGAACTACCCGCTTCTTCAGGATTCCCACTCATTTTCGACTCCCAACAATTCTGCTTTCGTTCCCGAAGAAATTGAGTCTACGATGTACAATTCAAGTGTAAGTTTAAGAAACGCAGGACTGCAGAGGATGGACAACCGCACTCTCCGGACTCCTCTGTGATACTGAGAGACAACGATGCTTGTGTTTCTGTTGGTGAAGACGCTTGGCTTCCTTCTTTGTACGGAGTGACGCAGCAACGCGTCTGCGCAGAACACAGCGTCCTCGTATCTCCTTTGTTTAAATATCGTCGCTGCGTTCTCATCCAAGCTTCCCTGGCGTCTCCAATCCTCCGAGTGTCACACGCTCCAATTAGAAGCCGCGGCCACCCGTAACTCCTCCCAAAGCCTCACAATCAATCACAGAGATAGATGAAATCAATGCCTTCGTGGAACACTCCAGTGATGACCTCAGTGACCACTAAAAACAGTACCACAAAAAAGGAACACTCTTTTCCTGTCTCTAAACATAATTTATTTCCCAACGTACCTCAACAATTAACGACACACCACACTATCCCCTTCATATCCAATTCTTAATTACCAGCCTCTCTTAATTAACTCTCGGCTGCACATCCGTCACATTTAATTTTTTAACACAGCCCGCGTAATTTCAAAAAACCCTACCCTTCCAATCTTCCAACCTAACAATAACGATAACAATCAATTTAATCCAACTGGGAGTCACAGACGCTTCCAGTCTTCGCCTACTTTCCACTCTGGTGGAATGGAAACAGCCGTCGTCGCAGTTGCGTCTTATGGAAGTCGAGAAGATGTCGTTTGATGTTCGGAAGTTCCTTGCCGTCCAACTTCATTTTGCAGAAGCTGCAGACACTCTGGTCCGCACTTTTCTCGTGGCGAAAGTAATCCCACACGCACGCATACGTCAGCTCCATGTTATTCGCTCGCGGGTCGAAATTACGATTTCCCACCAAAACTATTTCCATCTTTGATCCACCTTAAAACATTCAAAAAAAATTCTAACACTGAAATTCAAATCGTCTAGCGTCTCTAGAATTTTATAGATTCATAATATTCATAAACAACCAACCTGGAGTCGTTGGATCCGCTCCAGCTGTCCTGCAACCTGAAGACGGATCAGGTAAATTTAATCCTTCAGCGTTCCCCGCAATTTCGTCGCCAATTTCTGGAGCTTCTCTTTTCACTTCGTCGACTTCCATCCTTCGTTCCTCAGTGTCGACGTCGACATTTCCTCCTCCAACTGCCGTTGCTGCTGGACGTGCTGCGGTAATTCCTGGTGGAGTGAACAACAACGCTTCCATGTCTACTTCATCGTCAGCCTCCGTGATTACGGCCACGGAATCTGGTCGCCCTGTTTCCGTCCTCCTGTTCCTTTCCCCAAGTTCCGCCGCCCTCATGCGTCCGCTTCCCGCTGTCTTTGCAATCTTGAAGCGAGGAGACCCGGAAACGGGACTTCTGGAGCTTCCAGCCACAACCGCGTCTTCACTCAGAGGTCTTTTCTTGGAAGTCCCGGGAGTTACTCTTCCTCCACCAGATGAAGACTCCTTCGACTTGGATGAGACGGAGGACGATGAGGATGATGACTCACTTGACGCAGCAGTTAAATCAAGCATTCTTGATTTTGGAACCCGAGTTGATCGAGTTCTTCGAGTTGCAGAACGTTTCGGAGTTACCGGAGTTCTCGGGGTTTTTGGAGTTACCGGAGTTCTCGGGGTTTTCGGAGTTACCGGAGTTCTCGGGGTTTTTGGAGTTACCGGAGTTCTCGGGGTTTTTGGAGTTACCGAAGTTCTCGGGATTTTTGGAGTTACCGGAGTTCTCGGGGTTTTCGGAGTTGTTGGAGTTACCGGAGTTCTCGGTTCAGCAGGAAGCTTCGGCGATGCCGGAGTTTTCGGAGATGCAGGAAGCTTCGGTTTAACAGGAAGCTTCGGAGATGCCGGAGTTTTCGGTTTACCAGGAGCTTTCGGAGATGCCGGACTTTCCAGTGTCGTAGAGGAAGCAGAAGCTGCAGGTTGCAGGGTGGCTGCTGAAGATGAAGAAGCTGCTGGGACACTCCCAAGTCGCTCTCCACCATAAGCAGACGCAGGCGCAGCTGCACTCGAACTCTGCGTCGCCTGTTGAGCATTCGCCCGACTTCTCTGCTCCTCAGGACGAACATCCTACAAACCACATTCATCAATTCCCTCCAACCATCCAAATCAACTCAAATTTCCACTCCAACTGATCTGCTCACATTATTTCCACTCGGAATGAGTCCTTCGACCTCCAACAGTCCTCCAGCCTTCAGAAACCCATCCAATTCAACTTGCGAGCTAATCCGCACCTCCCCGCGGTACATGAAAGTCACCAAATTCTCCAAATCCCGAAACTTAATCTCATTGTTCACAATAACAACCATCGCCGAATTCCTGTGGTGAGCGTTAGCCTGCACAAAAAAAACAAATTGCGTACACAAATGCCGAATGAAACAACAAACAACACAGAACCCAAAGATTCAACTCACCCTGAACATATTCTTGAAATACGGACTGCAGATGGACAGCAGCCATTTGTGACAGCGCAGGCATCTCCCCTCAGCCACCAGCGACACGTCCTTCTCACTTGGACACTCCCCTTCAAAAAACAAATTCCCAACACCACGAGCTACGTGCGCCTTGTGATTGCGCCACGTTATGGAGTTCGATTCCCCAACCAACCGTGGCCCCCCAAACGCCCCCACAACTGGAACACTCATCTTCAGATAAGCCTCACTTATCCACGGCTTCCCTAAGCGTTGTGGTTTACAATTAGTGCAGACAGACAGAAGGATGACTTGTCTCTCCGATGGGCAAATGCTTTCTGACCACCAACAACGCAGAAGAAGGGCCAGCAGCCTTTGTCTTGAGAAACTTGCGGCGTCGTTTGTGAAGGCGTCCAAGACGTTTGGCTTCACGGCGTCACCTGTAGCGCAGTTTTTAGTCTGTCATTCTACGTATGCATTAGCGCATGCGTCTTAACCAGTTCTTAACGTTAATTGATTAATACAGTGAGTTTATTTCTTTCATACTAACAGTTCAATTGACATTGATTACGGACAATAAGTTGTGATTATTACGGGACCTAATTAAGTGGGACTTGATTAATTGAGACTGAATTTCTACCATTCTTCACGATTCGGAGAGGACGGTGAGGAAGGCGAAGGACACTAATGACCCGAAAAGCGTAAGGAAAAGTCGCGGCGCAAAGAAGAAGAGTTCTGCACAGGAATTGTCGTGAATCCGGAAGTAGGCGTCTTCCCGACTGTCCCACTCGTAAGCAAAGAAATATTCACACGTCTGGAATCAAAACATTCCAAGGTAAAATACTTCCACAGACTTCCGTAGCTTTTAGGAAAGAATTACTCACGGATTCCATGACGTTCCACAGCATCAGCATCATGTACGAGAATTGACACGTCCCTCGACGGAAACACTCGCTGTTCTCTCCGTCCATCCATCCCCCAACGATTTGTCCACACGCCCACAATCCATAGAGAAGCTGAAAGGTCACGGAAGTGGTCACTACTCAAGTTAATATCTTAACAATGAACTGCTGTACCTCGAAGAAGAGCGCTGTTGGAAGTTCGTGTGAAATTCCAACGACATGTCGGATTATGGCATTGAGAAAGGGTCGGAGGAAGACGAGGTAAACTCCAGAGTACGTGATTACCCAGACAGTGGCGTACCAAAGGTAGAACATCCATTTGAGCCCCCAGAAGAAGGACCGGCGGTGGTGGAAGGTCGACCAGAACTGAATGTCGTGGTTATGAATCAAAAACCCCAGCAGCATTCCCAAACAAGCAAAGTTCAGGAAGAGACGGACGAAGGCGAGACGGTCGTCACCCGTTTGCGTCGCCGTGTTTCTCGAGAAATACGAACCCATCTCGGTATTTTTAATTCGACCGTCGAATTCAATAAACTCTGCAGTCGACAATCTCTGCAGATTCTTCGACATCTTTTTCAGAAGCTACAGGACATCGAGAAACAAGTTCCAACAAGAATCCGTGGAAACACTTCACTCATTCGATTTTTAGAACATTTATTCCCAGTTTCACAACTCCACAAAATTCTAACAAGTCGACAGTCGACAATTCAACTGCAAATCGACATATTCTAAAAGTCATAGAATAAAATACAAACTGTCCTCAAGTCCTCATTTTCTCCGTCTTGTACATCCTTCACAAATTAACTTAAAAAAACACAGAGAGCTTCAATCATGTCGACAAAAAACTACAAACTCCAAACTAAACTAAACAAAAATACCCAAGTCCAACAAATTCTTCCTACTCTACAAGTACACTTCAATGAAGTCCCATCAACAGACGCCTATCAACTGACACAGTTTCTATTCTACTAGTCAATTTGAAGCGAAGGGAACAGCCTTTTTCGCAAATCAGTCTGGTGCACATTTTCCAAATGTTTCTTAATGCTGGAGATTTTCCTTCCCTTCAGCTTCCTTTCGCAAAAGCCGCACACACTTTTGTTACCAGTCTGCTCATAACTAAAAAAGTCCCACACGCACGCCAAAGTCCTGTCGGTGGTGTTATCTCGAACGTTGAAATCTCTACTGGGCGTAAGCACTATCTCCATTTTGGGCTTGGGAGCATCTAAAATCATTCAGAGACAACGAAAGGCTGCACCTAATATCCAATTGCAGACTCAGTTTGTAGGAAACATCAGAAGTTATTACCTGGAGTTTTGGGGACCGTCTCCGTCTTCTTCAACACAACAGACACTCTTGGCGTTGGCCGTAATCCTTTTGCTGCTGCTGCTGCTGTCTCCTCATGAATTCCATCACTCTCGCTAATTCCTGCGCACACAAAACAGGATTAATTTTATAAGTCTGACTTAGATACTTCGACCATTCACACTATTAGTAATAATAAACTCATTTTTTACCTTCACCTAATCCTGCGCTTGCGCTATCCAAAGAATCTTGTGTATTGTCAATCTCTGGAGCTTCCATTTTCATTACGATGACTTCAATTCTTCGTCCTTCAACTCCTCTTGTGCCGATTTCGAAACTTGCTTCGGGATATAATAAGTCTTGCAAGTTTACTGAACTGTCGGATGTTGTGATGGCTGACGAAGGATCACGCCGACTGCGTCCTCTGCTGCTACTTGCACCCAATTCTGCGACCCTCAAGCGTTTTTTTCCTGTTCCTATTTTGGTAGTTTTGGAGCTACAATCGCTTGAAGCCTCGGAAAAAGCATCTTCTTCTTCCTGTCGACGCCTTTTGTTGGAAATCGCGGAATTCGCGGAGGTTTCTTTCGTTGGAGGCGACTGACGTGCTGTTGATTTGGGCGAATCAGCCGACGGTCTTGATGTTCCGGCAGACGCAGCTTCTGGTTCTGAGCTTATGCCTTTTCTGAAGCGTTTGGGTTGGTAGGAGGCAGTTGAAGAAGAAGAAGAAGCTGTCGGCTTTTCAACTCCAGTAAAACTCGATTTCTGTGTCTCTTGACGATTCGGTGGACTTTTCTCCTCGTCACGATTTTCCTACAAACATAACTCAAATTATTCTCCCTGTAAACAGCAAAGGCTAAACTAAATACAAAAATACATTTGCACGCCTTACAGTGCTCCGTTTGAGTCCTTCAACTTTCCACAGCTCTCCAGCCTTCATAAACCCGTTAATTTCATCTAGCGTTGCTACTTTCACTTCTCCATGGTACATAAAATGAACTAGCCTCTCCAAATCTTCGAACTTAATGTCGTCATTAAGGATTACCACCGTATTGGACTTGTTCATGTACTTCTGGTTGGCCTAAAGAATATGAATCGAATTAGACACCAAGTTCACACATTAAAATAGTTTAAAATACTATTCAAAAAGAATATAAATGAAAAAGCAAGGTTTAAAAGTAAACAACTCACCCTGAACATGTTTTTAAAGTAAGGGCTGCACAAGGACAGCACCAACTTGTGGCACTGAATGCACTTCCCTTCCGCCACCAACGTAACGTCGGTGTCACCAGCATCCTCCCTTTCCACGAATAGACTTCTCACGCCTTTCGCTAATTGCGCTTTGAAATCTGGCCACTTGACGCAATACATTTCCCCATCTCCACTCGACCCTAACTGTTCGGCTACTTCTGCTCCTCCGCCAACACTCATTTTCACATAAAATACCCACTCACTTATCGGTGGGTTCAAAAAAGTACATTTACGAAGTTCCAATTATCGTTAACTCGTGTAACACTCGACAGCGTCGTCTGGAAGAGCTTCCTCTCCGATATCCTTTGCAGCACTGCTCAACAACAATAACAAAGGAGAAGAGCAAACGGACTTCTTGTTGTTGTTTTTGAAAATGTAAACAACTCCTTCCGCTGATTCCCCAACACAGACAGGCTTCCAATTAAGACGTACGAATGAGGTCACAGCAGGTCACAAGTTGACTAACACGGATTTAATTGGTTCAATCCAAAGACACAAAACAACAACAACAAAATTTACTCGAGTGGTGAGACTCCTCCAGTTCTCTGGCTGCTCCGCTGGGGCTCCTCCAAATTCAAAATTGGCGCCAAAGGTTCCTTCCGCAACTCTCGTTGGTCTTCCCGTTGAGACATTATGAAGGTTGCGAACTAATAGTTGCGAAATATTTTCGTAATTTCGAAATAGCGTCATCAATAACGAGACACGTTTTATAGCTACTAACAAGCAATATTTAATCATCTCAATACAATGGTGAATATTAATTTACAAAACTCAAGTTAAGGTAAAATGCAATCCATTCCCATTCACCCAGTCAAATGAAATAAAGCAAAAGAATATTAAAAATTAAAACGGGATTTTTAACTCTTGATCTGTCATCGTTTATTATATGATACAAATATTTCACACAAGTTACTATAGTTGTGATATCATTCAATTTGAAATGTAGACGGCTAAGCACCAACGCACTCTCCAGCTCTCCCTCACTAACGTAAAAGTGTAGAAGAGCTCAGAACATTTATTTTTGTGACAAAATAATGTCCATCCAAAAGGAAATGATGGGGCGATTACGTCAATTTCTTAGAAAATTGTTTGTAATCATGAGAAGAATGGGTTAAATGAGCTACATACGTCCAAATATATTATATTTATTAAACTGTTATGAACAAAATATTCTTACTAAACAAATACGCAAACTTGACATTTTTTAGTAGAGCAGATTGTACTTTCCGAAAAGGTTTATTAAAAAATTAACAAAACATTTGCGCAAATTTTTGGCACCTAAAAGTAAAGAATTTAATGTACATTTGGCCAACTATGCAGTGCTGTAAAATTCCCTTTGATCTTATATAACCAAATAATTAAGTTATAAAAAGAATGGATTTATAACAAGATGCAAAACTAGCAGTTAACAATTAAAATTTAGTTCAAATTTAAGTGAGATACTGTACTTAACAAGTTTTCTTTTAGCACCCGTAAAAAATGTTATTTTAGAATGGAAGCAT
This sequence comes from Isotomurus maculatus, assembly GCA_034696585.1. Classification (NCBI taxonomy): domain Eukaryota; kingdom Metazoa; phylum Arthropoda; class Collembola; order Entomobryomorpha; family Isotomidae; genus Isotomurus; species Isotomurus maculatus. The sequence goes on from JAQGAC010002568.1 coordinate 9,790, forward strand.
GTTCGTTTGGCTTAAATATCAAATAGAGCAAATATCTAAACACGCTTAGAATATCTCGTGACAGTTACAATCCCAGCTTAATATTACTTTACGTCACTCACGAAATCCAAAACATCAATCACAGCATCCGTCCATCTGTCATCATCACAACTGTCCCTCCTGCTACTCTTCGGTCCTTCGTCTGTCTTCACCTCCCTCTTGAACGCGTGAACAACACACAAGAACAACGAAGTGAGGATAAT
>JAQGAC010002569.1:0-10029 GCA_034696585.1 Isotomurus maculatus
ACTTGGCAGCAAGATGATAGCTTCTGGATAATTTGTTTATATGCTGCAGCCAAGTGAGTTTAGAATCTATCACAAGACCAAGACTTTTTATTGTATCTGAGCTGGTGATAAGTTCACCATTCAAGTCAATTGTCACCTGTCCTATCCTAGCAACATTCAACGCATTGCCTACGACCATAAGTTGAGTCTTACTCACGTTCAGTTTCATGCCATTTCTCAGCATCCATTCAGAAACCGCTTGAAGATCTTTAGTGAGTTTATCAAGTAAGGACGCAAGAGATTTAGGAGACCCAGAAATAATCAATTGAGTGTCATCCGCAAATAGAATGCATAAGCAGAATTTAATAACGAGCGGAAGGTCATTAATATAGAGGGAAAAAATAATAGGTCCAAGAACCGAGCCTTGAGGTGTGCCCCTAAGAGTGAACTGAACGCTTGAAGCAGTACCATTTGACCCCTTAACATATTGACAACGATAAGAGAAAAATGATTTGAACCATGCTGGATTAATCCCATACCACTTTAATTTTTGAAGCAAAAATTCTCTCATTATGACATCAAAGGCTTTGGCGAGATCGAGAGAAACAATTATGCATATGTTACCCTTACCAATTTCCTTGTACAAGAAGTCAGTAACGGCTATCATCGCAGTCTCACAACTATGAGCCGGTCTGAAACCAAACTGACCCTTGTACAAGATGGAATTTTGGGTAAGGAATTTCATTAGCTGGACTTTGGCACACTTTTCAATTAGAAGACCAAGAAAAGGTTGCACTGAAATAGGTCGAAAATGTGTTATATCGGAAGGGTTTTTTATCTTAGGGAGCGGAGTGACAGCACTTAGTTTCAAGCAATAAGGAAATGAAAAATTATGGAATGAAAGAGAAATGATATGAGTAAGGTACTCCATAACACCCGGGCAACCAATAGTTTTCGAAAGCATCAATGGAGCAAAACCAGATGTGTCGCAGGTGGCTTTCAGAAGATTACGCATGCTATGGTATGCCTTACTCACATCAATAATGCTAACCGGTAAGAAGTCGAAGCTAGAATCGGGTGTAATTAAGGAGCTTGGCTTATCAGGGCAACATATTAGGACAGGTTCATTTGATACAGAGCAAAAATAATCATTGAAGGTATTTGGACTCGGTAAGTCTACGCAAGGAGAAGAACTAGAATTGAAAAGTTTCTTTTTTACAGCCCAGACACCAATTCTTTTGATTTCAACATCCAGATGAGCTTTCGTATCGGACTGAATATTGCGTGCGATTGTACGATGCAGGGCTTTGATGCGAGCAGGTATATGAAGATTACAGCCTGTACTCTGCTTTTTCTGAAGGCGCTTGCAAAAATTGATCAGCTGCTTCGTACAATCACTCACAACTATCGGTTTAGGTTTGGTTTTTGGGCGAATACGCTTAGAAACAATTGGAGCAAAGAAATCGAACAAACGCAGATGTCTAGTAATGAAGTCTTGTGTACAGTCGTTCACATCATAATTCTGCAAATTGTTTGAACCAAACTCAGTGACAACTGCCTTTGCGCATTCCCCCAAATCTATCTGATTGAAATTCCGAAACTCAATTCTTTTGTACAGAGGTTTTGCCAGTTTCATGGATTTCTCAATGAATATGGAATCATGATCTGACATTGTCTTTGATAAAACAAAAGAATTAATTTTATCTATTTCTGTGTCATTCGTGATAACAATATCAAGACGTGCACCATTTCTAGTTGGTTTCTTGATAAGCTCATGCAGAGAGTGTCGATGAAGCATGCTGTTAAATCTAATTATTTCTGGGCTCTTCTCTTTTTCTAAATGAATGTTGAAATCTCCACAACAGTAAAACTCGTTTTTGAAGTTAGAGAGTTCAACAAAAAATGATTCTAATTGCTTGACATCGTTGAGAGTAAGACTGAACTTAGCTCGATACAGACAAGAGATGACAATTGACTTGAACTTACGCAGCTGAACCTTAATAGCAAGGCATTCTAATTTTCCTTCATTGTCTTTGACTACTGATTGTATATCCAGAAGCTTCCATTTTAATTCATTCCTAGTAAGAATCGCAACACCTCCAGCACCGTCCTTTCTGTCGTTTCGTATTAAACTGTAACCTGGAATACTCATTAAAAATACACCTGGATCAACTTTTGTTTCAGAAAGGCAAAGAATGTCTAGACAGTTGGTGGTTACGTAATGATTTACCGAAGGTATCTTGTTTCTAATTGAGTTGATGTTCAGATGTCCTATCCGTAATCGATGCTGCTTGTGTCCTAGTCAGTCGATTACAATATTAGTCTCGTCGTCATCTCGTCCCTTTTTGGCATTTGGTGGTTTTTCGTTAGATGATTCATTTCTTTCTGAGTCCTTTCGTTTTCTTGAATTCGCAGGTTTCTTTTTCCGAAACTCAGCTTGTTGTGTTTTTGTTAAGTCTGGTTGAATGCTGAAGATTTTGAAGTCCGGATGTTCCGCTAGTTTGTTTTTGTTGCTGAGAATTGTTCTTTTCTCGGTCGTGTTACTTAAACGTACTCGGAGAGGGCGGGGTCTAGTCTTTGATTGAGAAGATGGAGTTTCACTTGGGTTACCAAGCCTGTTGTTTTCGATAGTACCCGTCCACTCCGGAATGAAGAATTTTATCAAATCAAGTGCTTTCTGTAGACCTAAAGTTGATTCTTCAATCCCAAAAATCACGATGTTCGTTTGGCGGAAAGCTTTTCTTCTATCTTCGAAGATCTCTTCGCGTAGATTTTGAAACTCCTTGTCCAAGTCGTCCTTGGCCTTGTTGACCTCACAGTTCAGGTGATCCTTCAGATTTGAAACTTCTTCTTCGAGGTCGGTTTGACGTTTCGAAAGCTGTTCGAACTTTTCATCCAGTCTGTCGAATTTCTGCAGTAAACAATTAATAATAATAACACGTGAATTAACATAAGGGTCAATGTAAAGAAAGCCTTCCCACAAAGAGGTTTCACTTCTTACGAATGGCTACCATTGTGAGATGCAAATTGACTTATTGATTATTTCACTATTCCAAATGATCTGTCATAAAGGACTTTGAGCTGGTTTTGGGCAAGGGCATTGAACACTATTTTTTCACTCCTTTCTTATTTTCCATTCAACAGCTTAATTAATTGGTGTATCTGTTAAACTGCAGACACAATTATACTTTAGGATTTCTTCGAACGAATTTTATACACTGTATGCGACTTTGAAGAATAAATTTTTAATTTACGAAAATTGGAAAATCCGTATTATATTAACGAAAAGAATAAGATTTTAGAAGTATCTGTTTAAGCGAATGGGAAACCAGAAAACGAGTATCCTGTCACCTTTCAAACGGAAAACTCGTATGCACACATCTGGTAGGCTAAAATGCCTAAAGTAGATGAATGTCTTAATAAAGTGTGCGTGACACTATAGCTTAAGCAACTGAACTACTGAACTACTATGATGAGTCGTTTATTAGGAATGAGGAGAAGAAGCTCCTCTCTCGAGAACTTCTTCCCTCGACGTTAAGGCATACCAAAACGTATGCACATATTATAATCAAGAAACTTGATTGTCAAACTACCGCATTCAATTGAAAGTAAATGTTTGCAGTGCCATGCTAGGATGACGAGTTAGATCCAAATGAGCAAAATCTCTAAAGGCCACTCTAATTTAAATTTCCATCTGATCATACTTTTTCTTAACCCCAATGTAATGAAAATCAATGTAATTTTACAAACACGTGTTTAGATTAATTAATGAAAAAAACATAGCACGAAAATAGAAACGGATTCATCATTCTTTGTAGTATTTCACTCGCCATGTGATTTTATACTTGGTGAAGTTGGTCCTAAGCGGTTCCCAAAGGTGGAAGGTAGAAGGCTATTAAGTCAAACATGGCAACAAGACGATTTATAAGTGTTTATAATACGGTGAATTTCTTAAATTTACCATCAGTATAGAAGCAAATTCTGTTTCCTTTGCTATTTGCACTCCCGTAACTGATACCGTATCTGTTTACTAAAGCTTGGGTTATATAAGTGCATTTTTGTGTTTTGGGGTCACATATTTGCCGTCCGTATGCACCAAAACCCGGTCCTTTTTTACAATCATATACCATGTAATCATCACATGATGTTTGATTTACAGGCTCTTCTGTAAGTTTGTTGAATTCCTTAAGTTCACTTCCACAGTACATCCATCCAATTTTAGTCCCATTGGGGCAAACGCAATTTGTATCCTGGAATCCTATCCTGTACAACGAAGCATCCGCAGCTGCCACAAGAAGTATAAGTAAAGGAAGTCTTGCTACACCCGACATTGCTGTGTCGTAGCTATAATTTTTGCATTAGATATTATTCTCATACTTTAACATTTGTAGAGTAACTTTTGAAGGTTGAAATACCTTTGCTGGTTGTCCAAAGGCCCTTACGGAATTTAGTGCGCTGTTAGACTGGATATCTCTGCAAGAGGAAATTGTTTTCCATCCCTGTCTTTCTTTAAAACTTACGACTTTGGAACTGTAAGAGGAATGGTTTTTTCGATAAATAAATTGCATAAAATTTTGGATTTTATTATTGGTTGGCTTTGGAGGCATGCAAAAGTTTCGTTTGTAGCCTATTGTTACTGCGAGCTATTAGCTCTAAAAAGCCACGGGTGTACTTTATGAATGTAATAAATCCAGCAATAAAATCAGAAGTGAACGTATGCTTTTAATAGTGTACTTGATGCATGAATAACAGTGCACGCATAAAATGCATGAATTTGCATGAAATGCACGGATACTTTCCACAAAATGAAAATGAAATTGAGTCTTTTTGAAGTTTGTTTTGAGTGAAACAACGAAGCCTTTCAACAAACTAAAATTTAACTCCATAAAAACCAACAAAATCCTTCAGAGTTGGCTGAATTTTACAACTCACACCTGTTTAATACTCCAGTAATGCTAGTGGTAATAAAGGCGTCAATGTCTACGGCGAGTTTAATTAACGGGGCGATCGGAAAAACCAAAGTATTACTAGCAAACGAATCCATAAAAACAATTGTATTGATTTTGAATTGAGGAGATTACAATTGTCTTTAATAAGTTTTAGTTTAGTATCATGACAACATACCATTGCGTGCGTAGGCAAGCAAGGGGGCTTAAGTTGAGGCATCGTACTCTGAGCCATTCCACCAGCAATATATGAGTGCGTACACAAGAATTTGCAGTTACATGCCAGAACAATTTTTTTATTCTCGCACACAATTTAACTTCTAGTTCACTTCTACATACTACGTGACCGTTCGGGATAAAAAAGGCATTGGTCCTACGGAGTATTTGATTATTATCAGGCATTTTAAAGATTACAACAGTGGAGCTCTAAAAATAATTCATGGGAGCACATGTTGTGTCAAAGCGGGCATGGATGGTTGATAAAACGAGGTTCTTGTCGTGGGCACGACTCATCCACTTGTCTCATTATTCCCCTCTAAGGGATAGCTAGTGGAGCCATTCTTGAGAGTAGCTCAGAGGAAGACGGCGTGCACTGACAGCCATATTAGCTCCAGCTCTCCAGTCACACACACCTCAAATATTCATACCCATAGTCATCCCTCGGCATAACCAGAGTTCATAGGACACTGCCCACACAGGAAGGAAGGATGTTTCCGTTACAGTCTGCGAAAAAAGTTTCACCTGTGTCAAAACGAAGAGTAAGCTGTTGGCAACATTTTTTTTTGAGTTTTTAAGTCAAATGGTGGCCAATGGCGTGTGGTTTTTTTCAAAAGCCGAACTTCACTCACAATGTAGTTAGTACTGAAACACCTCGTTGGGATACACTAACCACTCGTTGCTGATCCTAACTTCTTGTTAGTTCTTAACATCGCTTTGAAAATCTTAGCATCTCAACATCTCCTTGGGGATCCGAAAATCTCGACGTGAAACCCACGATTACCACTGATTAAAGAACCTACCATTTTATCGGGGATATTTATATCCCTTGTTTGATTTTAGCATCCATTTTAAAATATTAACGTTTCCGTCATCTGTGGGGCCTTTTTTACCGTTAAGAAAATGAACGTCTCTCATCTTGCTGGGAACATTAACATTTCTTTAAGGACCCTCAAATCTTGCTTGGAGTCCAAAAATCTAGTTGGCGATCCTAACGTCTGGTTAGAGCTAATCTCACCGGGGAATCTAACATCTCACTTAATAATCTTAATACAGCTAATACCCACTGACCGTCCCGTTTGGGATGAGAACATCCTTATAGAGATTTTAGCTTCACTTTGTGGGTTCGCCGTTCGTCACATTTATTTGGGTGTCGTAAAATCAAGTTATGGATGTATGCTCTTATGCATGAGAGTTGACTGAGTGACTAACTTTTGTATGTCACGTTGTTAGGAGAAGCAACTGTCACCTAGGACCTTAAAATGGCGCTCGGGGAAATCTTGTGTGTGTATGTGCGTTTGCATAGAACGAAAGGTAGGATACTGATCATTATTCTAAAAAGGAAACCAGCATTGTCTAATAAGTTGAAGCGGCCTGCTAAATTAAGGCAAAACGCTAACTTGGCAGTAGTCATTACATTGTGATTAAACGCTCGATCAGCTTTTAATGCTATATTTTCTGGAAATAAAGTCGGCAGACACTGCAATTTAGGCAGACATTATTTTACGTAATAATTCAAACCTTTTTGGTTTGCTATACCCAGCTTCCTGCACTTAAGTCACCTTATATAAATTGCCAAGATCCCTCTAAAATATTTAAATTTTAGAGAGAAAAGCTACTTGAGACTTTTTGAGTGTAAGTAGTCTAAGTATCACGAATATTTCGAATTTCAATCGTTAAGATCCGTATCAGATATTCAATCCCTGGATTGAGCAGATGCATGAGGCTTTAAAAATCAAGTAGTCTTAACAACTTATCGACATTTTAAATATTTAAATCTGGGTCGAGCTAAAGGTTTCTTTTAGTTCATGATGTTTTTCCAAAAATAAAGCTTCAAATTTCTCGCTTATAATTTGTTGCGGTCCTTCTGAGAAGTAAAATGGATGTGACAGTTAAAGGTGAAAGAAAATTACTGGCATATTTTAGTGATATTTTCAGAAGATGACTGATTATATGTACTAATCTATAGATGAAACATTTCACCTACTATGAAAGTTTTTGTAATTTTTTGTAGAGCTTTTGTTTGCTAACAGTTCACATCTTGACATATTTTACTTAAAACAAGCTTCAAAACACACTTTTTATTTTGTACATTAATAGCATGATGTAACAAAAACGCTTCGCGCATTTAATACAATTTCATGGATTTTGTGCGCATCGTAAATCAAGCATGGGGAACACTGGCAACGCCACGATCACGTCTGGTTTGTTCATTGTTATTTTAACACACATCAAGTACGCCCTTGGCTTTGCAAGGCTAACAGCTGATGTAACAATACAATGCAAGCAAAACTTTTGTTTCAAGACAATGTCCTTAAGAAACGCAACAAATCTTTTGCCATTCCAATATACCGATCGAAGAAACAATTCCTTTTACCGTTCTTGAGTCACAAAGTTTGAAGGAAAAAAAGAACAGAAAATAATTTCTTCCTGCAAAGTTATCCGTTAGGATTCTAGGTGAGGAGGTTTTTGATCAACGAAATTAAATATTATCACAAAGAGGGTATTAATGGGTGAGATGTTGGATGAAGCTTACTAAATATGCTGCGGTCAACGCCTCTTAATTGCCGATCCTTATCTGACTGTGTATTAAAGAAACCTGTCCAAACCCTGTAAGGTGAAAAGCAGCAGACTCTGAGACCTCCTTCGTAGTTGTAAGGACCCTTAGGAAGAGATGAGGGATGTGTTTACAGTTGTGGTACCTTCCACGAAGTTGTGTGAAGATGAGGACGCTGGGCTGTTGAGGATGACCGTCTCCAGCAACCGAATAAAAACTCATTCACACAGTCACACACACAATCACTAACTGTGTAACACGTTAAGTATTACTTCAATGCAATAGTACACAATCTGGGGGTCAGAAGGATCTCCTCAAACCAAACAAATTGTTTTCCTGATGGGGATATTGGATATTAAATCGAGTTTAAATAATTCTAAATGAATATACTGTTGTGCTTAACTAAGGCAGGTGAGAGGGAATGGCGTCCCGTCTTCCTCTTACTCGATTCTTCAGGATTGACTCTGAAGGTGTTCCTCCGCATGCAAATAACCATACTCACCACCACAATACTTTCCCCACACAACTTGTTATGCATTCTGGCATTTATATATGACATTTTGACATTCCATTTATGACGTTGTTCTTAGGCTCTGGGGACGCAACGGAATGGATCTGGGGACGTTTGTAAGATTTGATATATGCAGATTACCTGTAAAAAAATAAATACATGAAATAGTACATAATTCCCAAAAAGTGTATACAATTTTTTTATCTGGCTGGTGGCAGCAAATTAACATTCGAAGTCCACTGCAGTCTAGTCTTACTCTCCTGTATTCTGTGCTTTAAAAAATTTTGTTCTGATAGACAAAAGAACAGTGGTACTGGTCAACCGATTGAAATTTAATAAGCGGCTTCCGTTTACTTTTAAGGTTTTTCTTGTCCAAATTTAACTCATTGAAGTGAACTAAGTTGATTTTGTTCTGAGCCTTAGCAGCAGATTGACAGAAAATATATCCCATGAACTTTGCTTGTAAAAGCCAATCCACCTCCACTAGAAGTGGCCGGGGATTTTCTCTCCCTAATCATGTAATTGAAGTGAACACAGAAATCGTAATTATTCCAAGCAACCAGATTCCAACTCCAGCCAAATAGTAAAGCTGTGTAGTGTCATCAGCAATCTTCTTCTTACACACAATATTTTTCTGAATGGTTGATGATTATTTTCTGAACTCTATCACCAATATCACCATTCGGAATTCATTGCACAACCTGTTCACATTTCTTTCAAACTATTCCACCTCAAATTTTATGGACTATTAATGAGGTATAAGAGGTACCAATGGGTGACACACTGACCCCCGTAATAATAGTTTTAAGGTCTAAGTAATCTTAAAGTTATTCAAGGACTAAGGTGAAGTGATGCACAACTAATCAGTGGCTCTTAATTGGTTGGAAGGTGTGTCTTTTGTTAAGGCTATAGAATTCATCGTAGATTCCATATTTCATTGCAAACCAAGGAAACAATGTTTCTGAAACATTAAGATATTCTATCCAATCAACTTTAAAGAATAGTTCTGTGGGACATCATTAATCAATTACTCACCTTAAATCAATATTTACAAATAGTCACTACAAAATAAAACTATACTGAAGGGAATTGTATTAGAAAAGCCAAATCTAATCTGCAGATTATAAGTCAAATAGAAGTTACAATATTTCTCAACCCTTTTTTCTCAAGCTGTTAGTATAGGGAGATCAAAAATGATGATAGTATAACATAGAATGCAATATCTTCATCACATTCGTAAGATAAGATAAGATAAGATAAGATTTATTACAATGAACCACCCTTTGGTAAGGTCATTACGGTTCAAGGACGCATAAATTATAAGATTAATTATTACAATATACCATAAATAATAATAAGGAGTGTAGTTGAAGCATAAACATAGATAAAGTATACAATAGGTTTGTGAATTTCGCAATTTGCACTTAACGTCATTTAACTGTTACATTATAAACAATAATTTTTAATTTTTTAATCAGTTCACTACACCACCATGTTGATCCTGAGCTACATAAGATTTTCGGCGACATCCAAGGGTTCTCTCACTATTCACTTTCATCAGACGAGAAAATTCCCAAAGCAGCATCGATGCACGAGTTATAGTTGCTTATGTTTTCAAGGTCTACGTCCCCATGGTCTTCTTTCTGTTCCCGAAGAATCATTTCATGAATCAGCTTCTTGAAAATTGGGAAACTGGAGTTAATGTCGATTTCCCCACAATTCATCACAAATTTGTTGAACTCCGAAGACGCAGTATATTTAAAGGAAAGTTTCCCTATATCACTGCTTGTTTGAAACGGAGCACTAAGAGTTTGGCTAGA
>JAQGAC010002570.1:0-10022 GCA_034696585.1 Isotomurus maculatus
GGCTTCATATTTAGTTTTAAGAAATATTTTAGTCTCTAGCTCCACTTGAGTTGTTTTCGTGAAATATTTCTTGATTTTAGAATATGGAGGATGCACTTAAACTTAAATGAACCGTTGGACCCAGACTGATTATAGCCCAAAGGTAGTACCTCCAAATATTCGGACAATTAAAGTTCACAAACCTTGGTCTTGATTTGTCAAACTTTTGGTTTCAAAAATTGCAACTCATTATTTTATAACTATAACTAATTATGGTCTTAATTTTTTGGACGAGCATAATGCGCTACGCTAATGCAACTTGTTAGCTGGTACAAAGCATTCATGTAGTTAGGAATGGCATAATTGAGGCTAAAATGTAAAAGGAATCTAATAATTTAATTATCTATAAAGCTGGAAATTACAGGTTCAATTTTCTCTCATTAATGTAACCCTCTTCCTCCTAAAATTTTTTAAACAGTAAAGTTTTAAAATGTCCACTTGCACTCCATTCTGCTGAAATCGATTAAGTGGATGAAAATCCATGTGACCTCTCTTGTAATAACTGTGTCTTAAAACTCAGCAAAATTTTTCCTACACTTATGCATGCTTAATACCTGTTAAAAAAGCCAAAAGTGTTTTGATTCCAATGATGTAATTTATCTTGTCGAAGGGTACTTCTTGAGTCAATAAGTAAGCTTAAAATTGAAAAATATGACAAAAGTAAAAACTTGACAAAAGTGGACGTAGGGATTTGACAATACCTCATAGATGCCAAAGGTCTTTTATGCTACATTCTAAGTGGAAATATATGCTTCTAATAGTTTTTAATTAAGTTAGAAATGAACACAAATTTAATGTTTTTTCAGGTTCATACATTCTTACACATTTCTCTGCAAAATAACTGCTAATTTTCGGGATATTTAGACAGAAATTATATTGAAACAGCAGTTAGGAAAGATACCAACGTTTAATGGTCTCGTTAGGACTCTAATGTGGCGTGCTAAGAGCAAGGTTGATTGATAATGAGCTATCTTAAAAGCTGTGTTACTTGATTTAGTAAATTAAAGTTGACAAATTTCCAAAATACATAATATATTCTAAAGGAGAAAATTAAAAGGAGAAGGAGATATTTATTAGCCTACTTTTATTTTTGTAAGCAACGAAACATAAACGAATTTTAAATTATAAAAGACCGCAGTGCGGAGTACGAACATGGTCTTTGCATAAAACGTAAGTTGAGTTTGACCAACCTGCTAATGAACCCAATTTGATTTTGTTAAATTAAGGCTTGAACAAAAATTGCACTGTATTTTTTGGCTCATGTTTTATATTATACAAAATATAAATAATGGGCCTTATTACTGTTTGGTATTTTTTTACAGGGATCGCAAGGAAACCGTAATCTTAAAGGATTAAAGAATGGACTGATGTGCATACTTAATTATCTTAAGAGTATTCTACATAAATTGATGCATTAATGAGACTTTTAAGCCGTCTTGTGGTGTCAAAAACCATCCAATAAGAGTCACCGTTATTCTAAATGTAAGTTTAGATAAATATATTCCAATTAATGTTGAAGAATCCTTGAATGCATTCTTCGGGAGTGGAAAATTTGAAGTTGTTAAGCCGATGTAGATTGTGGCCACAGCAAGGCCCAAAACCCTTTTGAAGATCGCCAAGACACATTTACGCGTTGTAACTGACGCAAGATGTTTCGCCAAGCTAATACATGTGGAGGATTACACATTCGTTGGCAATTTTGAAATACCGGGTTGACGGAGCATCCGGTGAGACTGTAGATGTGGCAGTAATTTGAGTGTGTGCAACTAATTACTGTAGAATCTTCTTCGTTTAATCTTAATACACTTTTCAAATATTACACGAATCTGATTTTCGAATTAATAAATATTGAATTTTAACTAGCCTTAATTCTGCCTGAGTAGTCCCACAGACATCTTCATCAAAACGTATTCACTCTACCAGTTAGGCTTTGGTTTATGTTTTATTCGCTCATGCATTTTCCCTCAACTTCACTTAAAAGTAAGAATTGTATCCATTGTAAATTTTAGCACTGACATAGCGTAAGTAGCAGTTGTGTTATTTTTGACGAAGTAGTAGTCACCCACACAGAACCTTGCTGGGCGAATAGACTTGACTTTCCTGACCATCCATTTCGTTCTTGCAGTGATAAATGCTCTCTCCTTAAACTTAATCGCACTTTCGTAAAGCCAAGCTGCTTTTGAGTAGACTACTTTTATGAAGTACCAAAGCACGAGGGATGAAATTGGCATAATCAAATACAAAGGCATTTTCATGGTATCGTACAGACTGACTGTTCCGTAGTTTCCACATACCAGGATTACCAGTATTATAAACAAGACTCTAGGAATCACGAATTGCAAAGCGATTGACGCGTAAAATGTTATTACGTAAATCTCAGTGTGAAGCTGCAAAATGTCACAGGCTATTGAATTGTAACTTTGAAGAAACGCAACAAACATAAACTTAGGAGATACCATTGATGTCAGTTGATTCACCAGTTTTAGCAGCGAAACAAGGGTTACAATAAAAATATGAGCCATAGTCATAAATACTTCATAAACATTCAAACACACCATAAACATGACTAGTAGCCTTGCTGAGAGAATAATTACATTAAGAGTTTTATAGTTATTAAATATGTAATAAAAAATCAGATTTGAAAGATCAAATTCTAGATATACAAAAATAACACACAGTAGTGGGAGTGCAATAATTGACGAATTCAAAACCAAAAGCAGTATCCCGCTGGTGTCCTTCAATATTTCTTCGGTAGATAGCTTCTTCTGCTTCCAAATTGAAATTTTCCGTTGGCCTTTGATTGTGTCTTAAAAGCAAACAAGACACAAAACATTATCTATTTTGGGAACATGATAACGGTGAGTATGTAACGTTAAACAACTAACCTAATCGTTTGCTCCATCGCTTTTCCATCAAAATGGACTCGTTAACAATAGAAATCAGGACATTTGAGTCTTTTAAAAGACTGTCAATTAGAATAAAGGAGTCCAGGAGGAGGGCTATAGCAAGACATCCAAAAACAACTTGAACCCGTTGAAATTCTGATTCTAAATTGTTATTAGTTCGTGTTTCCAAGTTCCACAGTTTGTAAGGAATAAACAGAAATTGCAAAACTGAGAACATGGCTATGCCAAAAGAAGGTAGGATGAAACGAACGCTAGCCCGATAAACCAAAAGATTGGTTTCTGAATTAAATCCACATGGTAATGGTATGGGACACAAGTATTTGAAGAATGTTTGTAAGGCGTAGTGGACAAGCGGGGTCATAGTTGATACATTTAAGAAAGTTATTATTCTCTACACCAACTCTCATTCCAGAATGTGGTTGCAATCACTTTATGTATTTCATGGATTGTTCATTGCTTTAAATATCATTAGAATATGACAGTAAACTGAAGAAAATAACTGTTCACTCACGCCATAATTTTGGAAAAAGGCTGATTGAAGGTTTTGTTTAATAAAGGTTATTTGAATTTAGTAGCCTTGATCTCGATTTGTGGAAACTTTTGTTTTTGGATCACAACTCGTTGTTTTAATACAAATACTGGCACTTGAATATTCTTTTAGGAAGAACATAATGTGTTATGCTAATGACATTTATTAGCAAGCAACCACTTGCGTAAGCATTTCGGAATACGGACAATATTTGACATAATACATGTATGTTGAATTTGACCAACCAGCTTTATTAGTCAACCAATTTGTTTCTTTTAAAGTATGACATGCACACATATTAAACTGTAATTTCTGGTTCCTGTTTCATATTTGGCAAAATTTATATAATAGGTGCAATTATTGTTTGGTATTTATTGATCGAAATTGCAAGGAAGCCACAGCTATGAAAGATGTAGTGATGGACGGATGGACAAAATTGATTATTTTGTTATCAAAGTACAGATTTTGACGCATCAATAAGACCTTTCAGCCGTCTTGTAGTGGGTGAAAGCCAAAACGAGCGATCGAATAAGAGTTATTGTTATTCTACGTTTAGGTAAATATTTGGTTAGCAATATTGAAGAATGTAGGAATGCATTCATTGTTTAGAGTTTTGACATCTGACAGGGAGATAAAATTAAATGCGAGGGCGAAACAATACCAGTACTGCTTGTAGCCATGCGCTTCTAATTGCTTTTGTCCCAGCTCAGAGGATAAGTGAATAAGCCAATAGATAGTAAAGCAAGCCGATTAAGATTGTGGACATAGCGAGAGCCTAGAAGGGCTGTTTGCGGTGTGCCGGTAACAATATTTTCGCCTTAAAAATCCTTACAAGGTGTTTTGTATGTTTTAGTGGTGTGAGTGATACTCAGATAACTGCAGAGATCTTTCAAGCCATCAGTTCAAAGAAACTCATTGCATTGCAGAAAACAAGGTGTTACAAGCCACTAATTCTCAAAGTTTTGGGAAGGATTCTAAAGTATAGAAGTCACGAATTAAAAATCTAAATGTGTGTTTACTTAATCAAAACTCGTTGCTGTCATACATTACGAACGTTTGTATTACGCTTCGTGCAAAAGCCCAACGTGCCCAGCAAATGATATTTTTATTTATCAGCTAACAAGAATTTGTCATTACATGAAAAATGCCAGTTGGGATTTAAGCCACCTTCTTCTTTAAAATAATTATTAATCTAATGAAATTAAATTTGTGATCAAGTCTGACGTAATCGCAACTAATAGTTTTCTTCGGATCACGTACATTGAAGCTCCTTGTCAACTATGACTAAAAATATTCGACTAATATTTCCTGACCGTGTCCATGCGCATTTTGTACGAAAACGAACTTATTTATTTATCTATGTTACCCATTTTTCGTCTGCATTTTCAACTACTTTCCAGTTTTATTTAATGCTTGCACATTGTGGAACGTGGAAGCTAGAAATTTTAATAACATTGATTTCGAATTCCAATGGGTTTACATTGTTTTGGATTTGTATTTTTCCTTTTTCCTTGTATTATTTGCATTCTTCAAAAAAATATGAAAAAGCGCACCTGCCATTATCAACGAGTATATCTTATAAGTCTGTATAATTTTGCCTTACGTTTCTGATTAATTCATCAACATTTTACAACTTTCATACTCTGAATGTAGTAAATATTGCAGGAAGATCATTTCTTAACTTTTTTGCTTTCTGTGAATAATTGGGAAACAAGGCATTATTTTTGTTCGTGCCTCTACTTCCCATTCTAAAAGGGGCGATTTCACTGACATCTATGGCCTCACCTGTTCTCAATTTAATTGAATCGATTCAAAATCACAATTCACCTTCACGACACGTTTTCCCACTTCCCACTGAGAGAAACCTAATGACTCGTTACCAGTCAATTCGGAAACGGTTCGATTTTTTATTACGATGGATACTGTTTATTTGATGCAGAATAAATACTCAAAATTGTAGTTATTTCCGTTTGAAACTCAACAATGTGCTTCCGGAAATAAAAAAACTCGACAGGCTTCGTACCACTTGCACTTCATAGGGTAAAGTCAAAACAGTGTGATTTCGTCTGTAAGAAGTCTTACCGGAATTCGACTAAAACGATTCTCGATTCTCTGCCTGAAGTTTCAAATATTCTAATCAAGACTTAAATAACCCAGTAGCATATGTTTAATGTGTGTTTGTGGTTGTAGAAGGCTCTCCTTGCGGTGAGCTCTGTCGAAGCCGTTAAGGATTTATTGCAGAAACTCCTTTATTTTCTACAAAGCTGATATTTTAGGGACCGTGCATTATGTCTATTTAACCATCACCTGTCAGAAATAAGCAAACCAAGGCAGTCCTGGTTATGGGGAGTACTGCACTGTAATACCCACCGAGGTATAAGCACGAACAAGTGCAGCACTGCAATGTAACACTGCTATTGTTGGTAATCGTATTTGGAAACTACGGAAAAGTTAGACTACATAATACTCTTAAGCTTCCTTGGTATTTGGTTTTGCCCTTTTGGGCCTTTGTTTTTGCAATCTTCACTATTGTAGCCTATTCAAAGTCTTCATGACAAATCAACCGAATTTAAAGCAAAGGCATTGCACATTGCAAAAACCAAGTGAAAGTGGAGCTAAGAAAATTCGGTCTATTCGTCCGACAAGGGTCAATGTAGGTGAATATTACTTGATTAAATTAAAAGTACACTTGTGCTACATACGCCATGTCAGTAATTAAAACGACTATGGACATCAATCTAGCCTTCTAAGTGATAAAAGTATAACTGCCATGTAGTTACTCGAATTCTGAAATTGGAAAAATATATTTACGGTGATATTGTCTTGGCATCTGTTATTCTTCGCGTTTGTGAAGTCTGTTGAAGCGTCTACAGCTAAAGATAAAAAAAGAATGAAGACATATCGATCCTAAAGATGCTGACTAATCTGCGAATCAAGAATTTGTTCTAGCTCTTCACATTTTGGGATACCAATTATTTCCACGTTAAGGGTTTATAAGGCTGCTGTTGCGGGTGTGGAAAAGTAATAGGAAAACTCTTTTGAAGGTGTAAAGAACGGTGTATTGTTCCCAGTACTGACGAGGGTGGTTGTGGTAGGGAAATGAGGAGTGAATGTTATCCTCCGGGGTTGGGTGACCTGATTTGCTTATCTCATCGAAGCTTCTAGAAGCTTCCACGAATCTTCCAATTACTCCCCTCGCTCGTCGGCTAGCTCAGTCAGTTTCAGTCATGCAGTCATTCAGTAATATTGTCCAGTTATAAGTCTAAGTAGTCGTCATGTGTTTCGTTGCCCCATGGGCCCTTAAGTTTAAGTGCTCGTCATAGTCCTAGTCGGTTTGTTTGGGAGTTGGTCTTTGTGGGAGTTTACTTACCCGTGTCGAGTTGGAGGTCAAGGAGAAATTCGGAGAGAAGGAACAAAGTCGGAGGTCAGTTCCAGTCGAGTCGCAGTTTGTCTGAGAGTCCTGTTCTGTCTCCAGTGAGTCTTTCAGCCGTCCCTTCCTTCATCTAAGTCTACGTCAGTCGTCCTGTTGTGTCGTAAAGCGTCAGTAAGGTCTGTTATTGGGTTTTGTCTGATTGTGTGGATTTTGTTGGGAAGCAAGCCCTTGACGGTTACGTCTTGGGAAATGGGAGCCCTTCACGATCCTCTTGAGAGACGTGTGTGTAGAGGAGAGTTTATGGAGTCAGTCGAGGTCAGGGCAATGTGCTGCTTGTGCTCCAAGCCAAAAGCACATTGTACGATTATAAAGCCTTTGTCACATGTATCTAAAACACATGGCCAACTAGCCTAACTAGAACGTCGCTGGTGACCACAGCCCGATTTTTTGAAATTTTTTAAGCGTCCATTTTGTCCCAACAAAGGTTTTTCTGACCATTTACTCGAATCTGAACTTTTAAGGAAGTTACCGCCCCGCCGAGAATAATTTTGGCCAAAATCGTTGAAAACAGAGTTATTAACGTCTCTTCTTCAACTATAGTAATCTTCCAATACAATACCTTTTTATGTTATAATCCGTGAAATCAACAAATACCCGCATCATTTTACAATCCCTAAATACCTTGGGCCAATGATACAAATTTGAAGTTTTATTTGAAGCCTGAGCGTCGTTTTGTTCCTGGATGAGAAACAAAGTAGAGATTTAGTGTTTACTTAAAAATTGTTTTGTTGCCTCTACAGGGTCGAACACACTTGGCAAAAAATGCAGCTGCATGGAGCAAAAAATGCATTAACTTGCAGCAAATGCGATCTCAGTGCAAAGAGCGCGAGCAGAAATTGGCGTGGAGGCAATGCAATGTGAGACTGCTGCAGCAGCAAAAATTTTAATTAAACACTAATTTAGAAACCGCACGTCACAGAAAATTGTAACTCCGAAGTCTCCAAACCCAGGACAAAAATAAACGATACGCAGAGCTTGTTAAATACCCGAAAGCGAGTAAAACCCCGTAATGAAAAGGAAAGTTATGAACACAATATGAAGTAAATGGCAGGTTGAATGATATAATAGCGCAGCTTAATTATAACGAAAATCATACTTTACTAACCGACACCTGCGTTACTTGTGTAATTAGTGATGAATTTTTACGAAATAAAATTTTCTCCAGACAGACCTTGATCTTAAAAGAAAGGTTTTTTAAGGACGTAATTTCTAAACAATCGCTGAGAATTGCAGAAGATGCTTTCAATCAAGGAATTTTGTGCTTGTGGAGAGAATGAGACAGAGGTTTAGTGTGGCGATCTAATTACCACAGACTCCCCACGGGACTAAATATACGTAAGTTGTACAGGATAAGCAGTATATGCTGGGAATGCGAAATATCCCGTATCAATTTCTTTGAATAGAATTCAGTTAAAATGGCGTGTATGCAACTAATTACTGTGAAATCTTGTTCGCTTAATCTTAATACACTTTTCAAATATTACACGAATCTGATTTTTGAATTAATAAATATTGAATTGGAACTAGCCTTAATTCTGGCTGACTAGTCCCACAGACATCTTCATCAAAACGTATTCACTCTGCCAGTTAGGCTTTGGTTTATGTTTTATTCGCTCATGCATTTTCCCTCAACTTCACTTAAAAGCAAGAATTGTATCCATTGTAAATTTTAGCACTGACATAGCGTAAGTAGCAGTTGTGTTATTTTTGACGAAGTAGTAGTCACCCACACAGAACCTTGCTGGGCGAATAGACTTGACTTTCCTGACCATCCATTTCGTTCTTGCAGTGATAAATGCTCTCTCCTTAAACTTAATCGCACTTTCGTAAAGCCAAGCTGCTTTTGAGTAGGCTACTTTTATGAAGAACCAAAGCATAATGGATTGAATTGGCATGATTAAGTACAAAGGCATTTTCATGGTGTCGTACAAACTGACTGTTCCGTAGTTTCCACAGACCACGATTACTAGAATTATAAGTAAGATTCCAGGAATCATAAAGTGCAGAGCGATTGACGCGTAAAATGTTATTATGTAAATTTCCGTGTGAAGCTGCAGAATGTCTCGGGCTATTGAATTGTTACTTTGAAGAAACGCAACAAACGTAAACTTAGGAGATCCCATTGATGTCAGTTCATTCACCAGGATTAGCAGCGAAACGAGGCATGCAATAACAATATGAGACATAATTATAAAGACTTCATAAACATTCAAACACACCATAAACATGACGAATAGCCTTGCTGCCATAATAATTACATTGTGAGTTTTAAAGTTGTGAAAGACATAATAAAAAATCAGATTCGAAAGGTCCAATTCTAGATATACAAAAATAACACTAAATAATGGGAGGGAAATACATGAAGAATTTATAAACAAAAGCAGCAGTCCACTGGTGTCCCTGAATATTTCTTCGGTAGACGGCTTCTTCTGCTTCCGAATAGCAGTGTGCCTTTGGCCTTTGATTTTGTCTTAAGAGCAAGCAAAAATATTATAACATTTTATTTTGGGAACATGATAACGGTGAAACAACTAACCTAATCGTTTGCTCCATCGCTTTTCCATCAAAATGGACTCGTTAAGAATAGAAATCAGGACATTTGAGTCTTTTAAAAGACTGTCAATTAGAATAAAGGAGTCCAGGAGGAGAGCTGTAGTAAGGCACCCGAAAACAACCTGAACCCGTTGAAATTCATATTCTAAATCGTTATTAATTCGTGCTTCCAAGTTCAACAGTTTGTAAGGAATAAACAGAAATTGCAGCACTGAGAACATGGTCAGGCTTAAAGTAGGTAGTATGAAACGAATGCCAGGCCGATAAACCAAAAGATTGGTTTCTGAGTTAAATGCACATGGAACTGGTATGGGACACAAGTATTTGAAGAATATTTTTAAGGCATAGTGGACAAGTAGCTTCATATTTGCTAGATTGAGGAAAGCTATTCTTCTCTACTCGAACTCTCATTCAAGGATGGGGTTGAAGTTAGTTTCTGTATTTCATGTATTGTTCATTGCTTTAAATATCATTAGAATTAGTTAGAATATAACGGTAAAACTTTAAAATCATAATTTTGTATCAAGACTGATTGAAGGTTTTGTTTAATACGGGTTATTTG
>JAQGAC010002571.1:0-10021 GCA_034696585.1 Isotomurus maculatus
GCGCCCTCACACTCCACTCACACTTAGGTTAGTACGAGCTAAGTGTAAGTGTAGCTTTTCATTATGAATTCCACCATCACTCCTCCACAGAGCGCGCTGGGCCTCCCCAGCATCTCCCGTCTCCAACCTGAAGGTCGTCGTAGGAACCTCCTCCCTCTGCTCCTCCTCCACGTCAACGTCAACGCACCTCGTCTCCCACGTCACTCTCCACGTCAACTACGTCTCCACGGAACTCCTCAACGACCTCGCCGTCCTCCACCTGGCCACGCCCATTCCCGCGTGGAGCTCCTCCCTCCGCCCCATTCCCCTGGGGACGTCTCCTCCAGACCCCTCGCGCCCCCTCCTCCTGAGTGGCTGGGGCTCCAAGGGACTCGACGACAACGCCACGTACCCTGCGACCCTCCAAGTGACCTCCGACCTCCTCCTCCTCCCCCCGGAGGAGTGCGCGGAGCGACAGGCCAAGTACCTCAACTTCCTCACGAGTCCTCCTCCCTCTCCGAAGTACGCGGGCGCCTTCTCCGCCGTCCTCTGCGTCCGCGGAGGTCACCCGGGAGTCGAGGCGGGTTACGGGGACTCCGGAGGTCCACTCGCCTCCGGAGGCACGCTGATTGGCGTCGTCAGCCACATGCGACCTGATTCCGATCCCAACGGCACCTTCCACGTCGACCTTTTCGTCAATGTCCACAGGTACGTCAAGTGGATCGTCCTCGCTGCCGTTCCTCCGCTTCCTCTCGAGTGACGTTGGCTTGACGTGTACGGCAGAAGAACGCTTAAACCTCACGACACTTCATTTAATCACGTTAATAAAATAGCCAAGTAGAGTCAAAGCGCTGCAAGAAGAATGTGACGTCGTAATTCGGTTTTAATTAAGGCGGAGTCTCGGCTTCTGCTGTCAGAGGTCCTACGCGGGAGTTGGAGCCGTCGGAGGAGGAAAAAGCTCCTCCTCCTCCTGTACAACCACACCAGTTTACCATTAGTGGGGGGGGCTACTTCCATGGGGGGGAGGAAGAAATGATTCCTCTGGAAATTCCTCCATCCAAAGCGCCCGAACAAATTCCCACTAAAATGCAGCAATCTCCAAGTGATTGTTAAGCATCCATTAACTCCTGAAACTCCATCTTATCCACGCAATGAAACTTAACTTTAACTGAGCATAAAAATATCCTAATGAATTATTAATCCCTCCCTCGTACATATTTATTATTTTATTTATTAACCCAAATAACACAAAATATCCGTTTACCCTATCGTTGCTGCAAATGAGAGGAAGTTCGTTCAGATTTAATAAATAAATTTATTACTCGATCAATCCTCACACCTTCTAAACTGATTAGCTAATCGTTCATCTTTCATCCACACTTACCTGGACAATCTCCTTCGCACACGTCCGTGTCAAAGTTCCCCAAAACCGGGTCACAAAGTCACAAACTACTTGACAAGGTCTACAGTAATGATTCACTGATGAAGTGTTGTTCAAAATAAGTCAATGGATGTGTCTTCAGCAATTAAGTTAATTTTCGAATGTTTTATTGGTAAACTTTGTGTTTAATAGTGTTTATAAATGTTTACAGCTCTTTCAAGCTGTCTGTTCCTTTCCTTGAGCTGGAACAATCCAATCATAAGTCACGTATTTCAGGACAAAGTATTGATCCTTCGGAAGCACCTGTCCTAAGACGGCATGGGTCACGCAGTGTAGTTTTAGTGCTGCAGGATTCACGCAGGGTGCAAAATGGGACATTTTATGCACAAAGCACACAGAAAACGTCAACCAAGACTTTGTCTGAAGTCAAAAGGCCTGGAGTCGATCCTGGAGATGAGGATATTTTTACACGTGATTGTTTCAGGTGTCCATCTTGTCTGCGAATTCATTCGTCATTATACACCCACTTGCAACTGTCCTCGTGATACACGATGATGCAAGACTAATTAATGCAACCAATATTAATGAGTCTGCTGAGAGAAATGCTCTGGCTGGAATTGCTGGACACGATACTGCGGAAACAAAGTACGGATGGAGAACCAGAAATGCAATTAATTCCATTAAACATTCTACATCAGCTGAACAGGTCCAATTTATGCAACCGTTACAACTGTTACAACGGTCCCACTTCTCATCCGATCCAATTCGATTTGTTGGACTGATGAAGGATCCGTTAATTCCCATGCTAATCTTCCCATGCTTCTTAAACAACTTGTGTAAAATTGGAGCCAGTCCAATCTCCTCGATCGCTTCCTCCACACGAACTTACCGAAGGATTTCACTGACACTAGATTTGCTCCTTGAACCCTTCACATGAAATGAATGATGGACTCCGATGAATGAGAAATCATTTTGTGATTTATTGACGGGAAATGCCGAATTAGCGGACAAATAAATTAACTGGGGGTCATAATTGCCGAATAAGCGGACAATCGAGGTGGTCGAAAGGAATGAAGTGAATGGGGATGAAGTCGTGAATCGGAGATGGAACGAATCCATCTTAATGCTTTCTCCCATGCTTCTTTGGCTTCCTTGGCTTCCTTGAGTCCCTTGAGTCCCTTGGCTTACTTGAGTCCCTTGGCTTCCTTGTCCCCTTTGGCTTCCTCTTGTAGTCCTTATAGTAGGGGGAGGAGTCGGAGGCGGAGGCGGAGGGTCCCGCGAGTTCGTCGTCTGAGGTGACTGAGTCCATATCCGAACCCCTTTCACCTGATAATTAACACACACACCCACACCTTTACATCCAATTCAAAATTAAGTCACACAACAATCAGGGCACATACGTTTTTGAGATGACGCGAACGAAGTCGATGAGGAAGGGTCTGGAGGTGGCTGGTTGTTGAGGTCGACGTTATTGACAGCAGCCAAGGCGGCCCTTCCATCGTCACCAAATTGTCGCGCGAACGGACTGAGTTGGAATGACTCTGCCTCAGAGCCGCGTGTGGGTCTCGTCGTGTTGAGGTCCATCAAAACGGAGTCTCCTAGCGCCACCATTTCTAATTACACACATCAAAAACATCGCATTAATTAACAATTAACACATGGCACATCATAACCAAAACTGACTACCTTTTTTGTCGTCATCCCAAAGATCCGGCATATTGAGCGGGACGTCGCCAGCCACACCCCCTGCACCGTTAAACACGGTTGGTGTTCCCGTTCCATAGCCCACGTCTGTGTTGTCGGCGCTGCTGGTGTTGTGTCCGAAGTCGACCGCATTTGTGACCGTGCTTTTTGTTCCGCTGACCGCGCTGCTTGTTCCGGGTCCGCTGACCGCGCTGCTTGTTCCGGGTCCGCTGACCGCGCTGCTTGTTCCGGGTCCGCTGACCGCGCTGCTTCGGTTCTCTTCGTCCCCACCATTCCCTGCTCCGTAGTCTTCACCTAACGCGCCTTTATCCGCGGAGCGTTCTATCGCCCGAAAAAAAGTGTCGCCATCGCTGTAAATTGGGTCGCTTGTAGTTTTCCGTTTTTCTTGGGCCAGGTTGTGGACTTTCACCCCCAAATTATGGACCGACTCCATCTTCAGCTTCATTTCCGCCAGATCATGGAACTGGCCTTCAACGGCGACAAACTGGAAATTGGCCGCATTAAGCTGCGATGTGAGTTCCTCAATCTGAACGCGTAATTTCTCGCGCAGATCTGCCAACGCCTTCATGTTTCGCACTAACGCGTCATATTTACTTAAGTCGACGTTTTCGACGACGTCGACACTCGGGCATAATGAAGCGTCGACGGGTAGGAGGAGATTTCCAGGCCTTGGTTTCACTGCGCGGGGAAATTCGACGTCTAATGCTACACAATCAATCGCGATGACGTAGTCCGTAACATGGGGCTCGAGTTTTAAGCTGGGAAAGTCATAAACAAACTGCACTGCGCGGTATTCTTCTGCCATCCTCAAAACCACTTCGTCGACCACAGCATCGTCCTTCATGTCATAGAGGATGACCAAGTAGAACGCAATCATGTTCGCGTACTTCTTGTATGCAGCATGTTTTCCTTCACACATCGCTCCCAGTCCCTCCGCAATCTTCGTCTTCTTCCTGAGGACACAGTTGTCGACCGCTGTCTGTCGGGCGCATCTCGGTGTCGGGACCTTGGCCGTTGACAAATTCACCACCGAGCACCAATTCGTGGAGCTGTAGGGGACGTGTGGGTCTATTTTCGAGGGTCTGTGTGCGTTGACCTTCTGGGAACCTTGGAACAAGTCGTTGATGAACTTGCTGTGGGTCTTGGATACATGCTTGACTGTTGCAGTCAGTATCGCCATCAAGTGCGGGTACGAAGAAAACTTCTTAAACCGGGCGGCAGGGTCATCGCGCGGTACGGCTAGGATCTGCGGGTCTTGAATTTCGACAAGGGCTGACAGAGGCTCGATGAAGTCCTCAATATGTAGAACAGTCCTGGGAGTGTTTTCTTGAGCCATCTTGACGCAGAGGTGGGCTTGGGGCAACTGAGTCTGAGGAGACCAAAGACGCTCACACAACCACGACAATCACGCCATCAACTTTCACTTTTGTGAGGTAGGACGCTCTCTGTGTGCATACAACCAACGCTAACTTCTTTGTCTTTGAGGAGTCGCCAAGTTTGTGTTGTAAGCATGAATGCACATTGCGAAAGGCTTTTGTGTTTAACGCAGGTGGATCACAATCTCCTCATCGCCTTTGTCACCGCACCCATTTCGAAATCTCTGCTGAACGTCGACATGGACCCTTCCTACGTCTTAGAAAACGCCCATCCGTTGTTGGACATTCTGAAGTCGACAGCAGCGGATACCAAAAAGAAACGAGTGGAGATTCACGGAAAGAAATTAATTTGCTGACATTTAAACTTAAGCCAACATATGAATACACCTTTGGAACAAAATGACTTCGCGAGGGTTTCATTTGGTCTTCAATTTTGGTCTTCAATTTTGAATTGCATAGTCGTGCAATATTAACCCACCCAACAGAGACCTTCCGTACACTTACAAATTAAGGCAATAAATAATTTTTTAAATGATCCACTCAACGATTGTCCGTTTTAACTGGACCAGATGAAACAGTGGTGTCAGTGGGACCGGTTCTGTAGTAGTCGTAAAGTCGTAACGATTGTACCGTTGGTACTGACACTACGATCTAACAGCACTAATAAAGGCTCTGCGGATGAGTCACTCATGAATGTCCATGAACAGAGTTACGACATATTTGCTAATTCGATTGGCACTGCCTCCTCCGACACCAGAATGGACGAGGAATCCACGTAAGCTCCTTCGGGCTGTTCTATTAGCAAAGACGTGTCTCTGGGACTCAGCACTTCTCCAGCAGCCAACATCCTCGTGTCTAACTTTAAGAACGCAGCAGTTTCTCATTGCCAACAGCCAACAAGAAGTTCAATATTACGTACAAAGCGTGTAAAGAAATGACTGGGACTTTTGATGGAGGTAATGAGGACGTTAATTAATTAATTAGTGTGTTAATTAACTAGGGCTAATGAGCGGTTTGTTAGAGGTGTGGAGTACAGGTGTCTGGGCGAGTGGTTTGTTGGGAAGAACTACTTCTTCGCTGTGGTGAATACGAAGGAGTCGCGGAAGGATAAGAAGTACCGCTGCTTCCTGAACAACAGAGACGACGATTTGTTTCTTGCAGCCTCGATTGCGTCGGAACACTGAAAGCCACTGAAACCACTGAAAGTGCCCCTGAGAGACTGACTCACTCCGATGAAGGACAAATCTGTACGGGAATTTAGTGAAATCAGAGACTGTGACTCCCGCCTGCAAGCTGCCTCAGAATTAAACTCGGGCGAATGGGTCAACACGGCGAATTTGGATGCAAACGTGTCGATAGATTCAACGCATATTGTGGAGATGTGGTGGCCGAAGGAAGCGTGAGACAGGAAGGTGCAAGGAGACGAGAGGGTCGCGCGGTACCCCATGGCTAGACGGACTGTGGATGGATGGTACTAATTAAGCATTAATTAATAAAGAGTTGATTAAGAATGGATGTTGAGTGTGGTTGGGTTTAGTCAGAAGGACCACGCGTGCGTTGACTTAATTCTAGGACACGTCATTCGGTTGAGGAAGACCTACCGTCTGTTCGTGGGTGCAGTTCAACAACCAGTACGAGTGCCGCGACTCAACTGCAACCTCAATAATACCTCTTCGTTTGTAGTGTGTGACGGGCAGAGGCGAGAGATTGTGGTTGACGTCGAAGACAACGTGTGTGTCAAGAGTGTCGACTATTCGGGCCGACCTTATGGACATTTACAGTACACCCTCAATAACTGTTCCTCTCCTTTCCTCCTTAAGTTCACGCGACGACGACGACTTATTAGCCATGTTAATTAGGGACAGACAATTAATCAATTACTAAAGAAAATAGGTACGGGGGACGTAAAGTTTGAAACTCGGATTTTGGGTGGAGTGACTCAGTCGCCGAGACCCGGGACTTATTGCAAACAGAACATCTCCGATTTCTCGGTGTGTGACCAAGATCAGAAGGAGATCACGATCGACGAGAACTTCTGTCTCTCTGTCGACTATTTGGGAAGACCCGTCGACATTTACAGTCACAAATTGGAATAGAAAGCTTTTGCTGGAAAAGCTGCAGGGGAATAGGAGTTTATTGTTGGGTGGAGTTTTAGTCATTGTGCTGTGGTTTATAATTAAGTTTTGGATTATTTATTAGGTGGTTTAGTGTGGAGAAAGTTTATTAAGTTTAGTTAAGCTGAATTAATTTATTAGCTGTGTGGTTATAGAAGCTTTTTAATTGGAGCAGGGAAATCATTTAAGGTTTTGATCCCTTGTGTTGTCTCAATGTCGGTTACTGTGCTTTTCTTGACTCTGTATCATATAATTCAATTCATTTAATTCGGTTAACTAATTCAGTATCAAATCTAAGATGAGACCAGAACTGCAAGTTCTGGGACTGCAGTGCAGTGCACTGCTCTTCAAGTGGGAGAGCAGTCTTGTGACAACTTGGAGTTGGGTCACCTGATATCTGCCTCTGCGGGAGTTTACTCACGGCTGAGCAGATTGTCGCCGTTATGCACGCGTAAAATATCTGTAAGTTTACAACAACGATCAAGCCTTCAACTTCATACATCTTCGGGCGATTGGTTTGGCTTTCAGACTTCGGGCCTTATAAAGAGAGCAGTGTGCAAATCTTCATTGGTTCAATCGTTCGTTCGTTGACACTATTGAGCGCGGTGGGGGATGAACGCGCGGTCACTGAAGTCTTCAGCTACACTCTACTGAGGAGTCTTAACTTGTGAGCATAACTGGAGTCGGTTGAACAATAAATAACGGAGCCACACCCAATTCTCGCCAACATAGCACTGACGGGAAAATTCCTCTACTGGGATTAAGCTTGTGACGAAGACCGGATTGGGGGAAACAACGGAAAGTCACCTCTTCCTCTTTGACATGACGCTAATGCACAAAATGTGTGGCCTGGCTGTTAGTGTTTATGCCAATTATGCCAACTTAATTTTTCCTTACAGTGTAGACACCTAGACACATTCTGTTGACAGCAATTGGTGTCTTCTAGCAGATGTTCGAAATTGACGACCGTCCTGTGGTCTTCAAAAGGCTGTCCCCTATGATTTTGAAACGTAAAATATGACCTTAGGTACAAAAACAAATTGAGTGTGAATAGCCCAGGGACATAAGGGACTTTTTAGGGCATCCGACACATAGTGTGGTGCCATGAAACTTCACAGATTTATTAGTACACGGGAGATGGAGGATGAGTATCCTAAGAATTCTGAGGTGCTTAATTCAGTCGTGGGGACTGCTTGGCAGTTTGGAGGAGAGTCTCTCGATGTGAATTCTGATTTTGTGGTCCTTGCCGTGCGTCTCTATCGCTTATCGGGGAATTAAATTGAATTAAGTTTTGCATTCCAATTTGATTGACACATCTGTAGGTATAATTTCCCACTTGAGTCTCAATTTGCCCCAGCCACACCCCCTGAGAGGTCAGTGGGGGTGGTCAACCCTAGCCCCCACCACGTGTGTGTGTTTGTTAGTTGTGTGCTGGTAGGATTGTGTGTGTTGGACAGGTGAGTGAGTCTGCTCGCTAGAGGTGGTAGTGGTGGTGGTTTGGTTGGACGGAGTACGGATGACGGAAGACACCGGACAGAGGAAAGTAAATCACATAAAGCAGTGAACTGCTTAATAATAAGAACCACATGAACTAGAGACTTGAAACTTTGAATATATACTCTAGTGTAACATTTTCAGATCATTTAAGAGCCTCCCACATAATAATGCGTGGTCTCAAGGAAGATCTGTACTATCTCTGGGGCGACGTGAGATAATTGTTGTAATTAGTTAATTAGCAGCGATGGAGCTTAAGTTATTATAACACATTGTGTACAATACATCTAAGGTCATTTATATTAATTTTCAGTTCAATCCGTCCCTAGGATTTTATAATACTTAAGTCTATGCGTGGGAGAAAATAATTTCTTATATCGTCAGTATGGGAATAATTATGATGTCATTTTGAAATCGTCATTTCTCATGTTCTAGATGTCACAATGTCACCAACTTAATTCTGTAACATTAGGCATGCATTTTGAACATTTTGACCCCTTCCAAACTCCTCCATCGCTCCTACTTTCGGAGCAGGAGCGATTTAAAAAACTCAGAATTTCCCTATCTTACACATTAGTGCCATATGCACCAAGGTTACTAATTCCCTATCCTTTCTTCTTCCCATACTCAGCACACACTTTCTAGATGGGATGCCTCACCTTACCCCACCTCCCATTCCTTCTGCATTCATTTGCATCCGGACCATCATCCGACCATTTTTCCTCCAGTCTCAATTATCTCCCAAGGCTAATTAGGAGATAAACTTTTGACCTCATTCCGACTCCTCGCGTCCTCTTCTCTGAGGAAGAATCATTCAGTCTAATGCTCTAGAGGTGTATGGTTAGATTTACAATTTAGTTTAAGTTTAATATATTACTACCTCTCATTTAATTTATTGTAGTGTTCTATGCAATAACTATAATAAATATTTCCCCTTTTATTATTATTCTAAAATAAACCTCCTCGTGCAGAACACTTCATTTATTTATTTTAAGTCGACGAATCCTGTCCCCCAGAGGTTCTTTCCTGGCTGGACAGGCCCTTCATTTAGTACAGCGTAACCAGACCGTTACAAGAGAGTCAACCGTGACTCTAAGTTGAAATTTTTTTGCAATGCCGTGCTCTCTTCAATTCTTCAGTACCCAACATTGTTTGGTGGAAGAAGCCAAATTTCAAATTGATTGAGTCAATCATCAGAAGAACAGTAAATTGAACTGGCTGCTTCCCAAATACCATGTGAAATATGAAACCCTCAAATTTAGCTACCTAATCCATCATTGTTCATGCCCCTCTAGTTTCCGGGAGTACATTCATGTTTCTAGTGATATTGCTGAGTCCCGTAAGGATTTCTGATTTTGTTCTGAGAGACTACCATTGCGGATTCATCCTTTTTACTATTCGGGGAGATAGGGAGAATGAAATTCAGTCTTCCTCCGCTTTCCCAAACTTTCTCCAGGCAGATCGCACGAATTCTAGCCGAGTTTTGAATATGGGTAGCTATTTTTCTCAAAGCTTCAAGTTTGAGGTGCATTAGCGAGTTTTGGGTGCTGGTTTGCTATTACCAGTAGTATCTCTAACGTAGTTGCATTGTGAGTATTTAGTCCAGTTAAGAACATATGAGGCAAATTGATATAATGACAGTTTTATTGTGCCCCGAAAATTTACCGGGTTATTCAAGCTTGGACAACAGGACACAAGCCAATATGTTCAGTTGATATCCAGTCATATATTTGTGGATCCTTTGCTAATATCTCGCTGGGGACTTAAACGTCTATAATTCGTACCTCACCTTTGAGATCCTCGCATCACCCATCTCAACCTTACGTTGGGGTTCCACTATGTGTCGGATTGCCAAAAAAAGTCATTTAACTCCCTGGGCTATTTGCAATCAATTCTTTTGTATATTTGAGCATTTGGAGGTCCCCTAAGGTCATATTTTGCGTTTCAAGGTCATGGGGGGTGTGGTTTTGGAC
>JAQGAC010002572.1:0-10017 GCA_034696585.1 Isotomurus maculatus
TTGACATCAGCTACCGTCTCATTCTTTCTCACATTTTCATCTTGAAAAGTCACTGCTGGAACTGGTTCTTTCTTGTAGAAGGATTCGTATAGGACTTGGACTTCCACGAACTTTGCTTCGTAATCAGCTACCACTTCATACTCATCATCGAATTCTTCTTGTTTGGCTTGAACATTCACCAGTAGCACATCCATAATCTTGTCATTTAGGACGACGAGCTTCTTGTTCGTCTCTTCTACCCTTCGAAACAGTTAATGGCACCGAAGATCTTCTCGGGGAACTTTGTTCAACTCCTCCATGAGCTCCTTTGTCGTCTTCGACATCATCGCACGAACTGATCCTCGTTGCATCTTCAGTGAAGCCATTTTTACTTAAAATCAAAGTCACACAAGTTAATCACACAACAATCTCCTATCTATCTTGCAGACTGCGCCAGAAATGTCAAAAGATTGACTGTTAAGGGGGCAGATTAGTGTGAAAACTGAGGACTTATGAAAGTTTAGGAGGAAAACTGGGACTTAGGCGAATTCGAAGATAAAGTCAGGACTTAGAAGGATTTAGGATTATTTAGGAAACAAATTGACAGAGTTTTATTTAGGGAGAAGAGATCTTCACTCGCTGAAGATCAGATGAACACTGAGGGATTTTCACACAAATCCAACAACACTACAATTTAGCAATTTACATCTCTACGGATACTTCCAATCATACAATACTTTTCACAAGTATGTTGTGCTTAAAGAGAAGAGAATATTTATATGTATAAGATTAGATGTAGAATGATTACGTCCTGCGCTCCCACAGAAGCTGCCATGAAGACGAGAGCGAAAACGAAGAGTAACTTGAAGTTCATGGTTTCTTATTCAGGGCCGGAAGTTGAAGGTGGTAGTAGTTGTTGTAAGTGCTGGAACTGATGAACAATTTGCTGCTGCTCTGCTTTTATACCAGATCAACTCTACCAAAGAGCTAATTTATTTGGCAGGTTTGGTTATCATACTAAACAAAACAGGCAGTTTCAGAGGAAATATTTATTTTAACGTCAATTTTAATTACACAAGCTGTTGATTAATTCTAAAGATGGTGATTCGATGTGTTCGTAGAATACAAAAGTGTTGTAAACAGAGTAATAAATTATAGAATTATCAGGCAAGTTAAAAGTACAGTTTAATCATGTGTCAGATTCATTAATCATTGATTAATGTGTTTGCTGATTAACACTCGAGGTTACTGCAGTTCCAAGTTAGTCACTTAGTCAACCTAAGCAAATTTAAAAGCTCGTAACTCAGTTTTATATTCAGGAATTAAACACTATGAATGCATAACAACATTATTTATTTCAGGATTTATAAAACTTCTCACAGTCAAATATTCCCAAATCTAATATATAAGACAAACTCCCTTTACTAGTGCCTACTCCAAATTTACCCCAGTTATTTAACATTAAGTCCTCCTATTCGAAATTGTGTTAGATGTCAACGTATTTGAGGCTAATGTGTTTTAGGAGTTGAGACACAAGATCATGTTAGGATGCTTATATAGGATTTTGATACAATTATGTTTAATCACGTATGTCAAATTATGTAAAAAGTCCTGTTCAACAGCTAAATTTTTTATTACGCTCCTGTTTTATTGGAGCTTTTCCTTAAATTCAGGTAAAGACTTGCAAATTAGAATTTCAAAATATATATTCCCTTGTGACTTACGCTTTTGCAAATGCTGACTCAAAAGGTCCATATTTCTATCATCAATTAACACCCTTTACTTGCAATCAGTGACTACACTATCTTCAGCTTCTCGAAATCAGCTCAGCTTATAGCAAAGAGTCTGCGGAGGCGCCTGAGCTAACAGATTCTCATCAAATTCAACATCATATTGTATTAATTGAAGACTTGAATTATTGGCGGTTGGACAGAAAATCTTAAGAAGTTTATCGTCTCCTGCAAGGGCAGGAATACATTTCTATAGCATATAACCGAATTGTGTTGGGAATGTTTTCAGTAAAAGCTGAGAATGTTTTGATTCCTGAAGTTGTGTAATGATGGAAAGGAAGCTGCACTTAAATAGACAAAGCGAGATTGGGTTGATGTTGATGAAAAATGCGTTTGAATTTAGAGTAATGTGAAGGGTGCATTTTCGATAATCATCCTTTGTTATTTGAATCGTATCTTTCATTCAGCTATTGACTTGGAAGTTAAAACTTTGAGTAGGAAAAGTTAATCCTCTATAAGTTTAACTTGTACGATACAGTTGAGAATAAGCTCCTTCAAACCACTGAACAGAATGCTCAAAGGGATTTATTTGTTAATTGAGGTTTAATAAAGAACATTTATTGCTTAAGTTAAGAACTATTCTACACGTACGACTTTTAGATACGTAGCAATTACAGATACGGTATGCGTTTCTTATAGCCAAAAATCAAGTGTTCTTTTTTAAAGTTAGTTCTTTTCATTTTTCGTTTAAAATTCAGTTTGAAAACTGTAACAGATCGTTTACAAACTGTGAGCAATTTCTTCCACTGGTACTTAAAATCTACTACGAATGAAACAGCAAATGAAATTAAAAGCATAATACCCCAAATAACAAAGGTTGGAACTACTTCATTAAATTGCAAGAAATCTTTATATTTGTTGTTGTTTTCTGCTTCTAAAAATTCCTTATTCAAAATTGCTTGCATTCTCCTTTTCTTGGCGAGATAAGAAGCGTGGAGACTACCAAAATGTTCTTTTATGCCTGCTTCAAAGGAACGGCGAAAAAGCACCATAAAATAAGAGTTCAACGGAGAAAATGAATTTAAGTAAGTCATTCTTGTTGCTACATCTTTTTCAGTAAAATCACAATTCCTGCTTGGATTCCAAGACTTTAGCTGGGTCAAAAAAACCTTACTTTCTTCGACACTTGTGACAAGAATTCCAATCGCCTTTAAAGGAGTACGTACTTGAGTGGTTATTCGGTGCATCCGAATACTCTGCCGGCATTTTCCTCTGACTTTAGTGAAATTATTCAGAATTTTTTTCGTATCAATACTTTTACCAAATTCAACCATATTTTCCAGGCTGCATCTTAGTGTATAGTTCATGCGCATAACATGTTGTAGATCAGGAAATGGTTTGATTGGAGATTCTGTTGTAAGGAGACTTGTTAGCCTGGTTCTGTAAACCGTGGTCAGAACTAAGGAATTGAAACTGAATAGAAGAAGTAGTTTATTAGTTATGACAGGCTGCTCTAAAACTACTCTCAAAGAGTAAAATATTTCCGTTGCAAAACCTTCAATGCTGTATTTGTGCTTAAATCGTATTACTAGAGACGTTATAAGCACGCCAGTTGCGAAAGTCAGCCAAACGTAGATGTTAAGCGGAGCCAGAATAGCGTAAAATTTCTGCGGGAGTGTTGTACCTTTTGGAATACAGTAATAGCTTTTCAGAAGGAGAGGATGCATAGCCATTAAACCACTAAGTTGATAGTATTCTGGGTTCCATGGCTGTATATACCACGCACCTAATTTTGGCACAGGGTTATAGTACTCGTGATGCAAACTGAAGTTTAAACGTTGTGCTATTTCTGCAATAAAATAATCAGCACCTTTGCATCTTACTTCTTTTAATAGGGGACCATCAATTGTACAGTGCTGTTGATAAAATGAATGCATTCCAATTAAGCGAGGGGCTTTCCCTGCATAGCTTTGCGGAACGTTCCTGTAAAAAATTCCGTATAAATGTTCTTTTAAAATCGTTTGCAGTTTTGCGACATATTGGTATCCTAAAAAAGTCATTAGAACAAGTGAAGGATCAAAATGGTTTGCGAAAGCATTAGGGAATATTTCATTATTCAAGTAATCACAAAACGGAAGATAATAAAACACGAATGCAGGTAACAGAATCGAATGGGTTAAAGGGAGAGATTCATAAAGTTCAATGTCGCTTGTTGCGTTTGAGTTTAATTTTATGTGTAGGGTGCACTTATAATCTCTTCTGTAAAAAGGGAGCGTCAAGTTTGCTTCACTTATTGAATGAAATGCAAAGAAATGTATTAGTACTGTGATTTTAAGTATTGTGCACATTTTAAGATGATAGTAAGTCTTCGTGTTCATTGATGCTCTAATATTTGAACTGATAACCGTTGAAATAACACACGCACACAGCTGTGGTCCTTAGTGTTTGGGTAATTTTTGAATATTATTCATAAATTTCCTTTCGCATTTTGAGTTTGAATTTATGTTACTGTGAAGGGCACATGTATCGTCACTCCGCTGAAAAAGGAATTTAAATTATCTAAACGGAGTTCAATTTAAAAAATAATACTGTGGTTTTGAGGATTGTTTAAATTTTAACTCTTTCGAAAGCTTTCGTATTCATTCCTGGTCCGTATTTGTAAAAATATTGGTTGAATCAAAAACCTACAAACAGCTTACAATTTACAGTTTGTTTTAAAGTGAAACTGCTGCAGACAAAATTTGCTTAGTTGGAAATAATATCAGATAGCACTCCAATGTTCGCCTGTTTAAATATCTTGTCATTTTGGACAACAAATTTCACAGGACTTCCATACCCTTAAGTTCAATGGTTCAACGGTGCGGACGTTTTGTATTAGATAATCCTTTGCAAATAGTCCTAAACAGTACTGAAATCGTCAAGTGAGATAGCTGCAGGAGTATTTTGTTGTTAACACCCTAGTATAATACTCCGTGCTACATTTGTTTGATGTATTTAGACTGTTTCGTGTCCTATCGGTTCTTTATTTGGCATATTCACTTCTGCTTAATGACTTGGAGCGTTTCGGTGGTATAGACATGAGCCTTACAAAACACATTTAGGCTGTCGGTTGGATCTTATGTGGTTGTGTCTGAAGAAGCCCGTTATTTTTGACAACAAACTTAAGTAATTAATAGAATAAAAACACAATTCCAAGGACTGCATATTGGTTGCTAACGATCAAAACTCCGTCATGCTTACATATCCTGTACGGACCTAGCCGTATAATGTAAGTTTAAAATAAAATAAATATCAAATATGTAAGTGTTTTGTTTTGCACTGAAATGTCAGACGAAGATAATATTCTTCACATGCCTCTTAAACCAGTACACACTTGTCGCTTTAGAGTTGAAAAGTTTGAGCGCTTCTGAATAATTAAAGTTGTTTTCCAGCCACGTTATTTCTGGCAGGGAAAACCCGTAAGTAAGCAGATACTCACACTACCAAGTGAAGATAGTTGCTATCAACGGGAATAAAATCCCTCCGTATTTAGTTTATTATTACGGTTGCTTTTCCAGGTGGATCTTTATTTCAAGTATGCAAAGTAGACTCTAAAAGGTAAAATTAATTAACCGCATTCTTTATGTTAACGAAGTGGCACGACTTGGGTTAACTATCGTCAGCATTACCCAGCCTAGTGCAAAGATGATCCACAGAGAGTTGTATTTGTATACTTTGTCCATTTACTGCTAAGCAATTCAGCAGTGGGGACAACAGTATCACAAATAGATCTCCAATCCTAACTGCTACGCTTTTACTCTCCACTCGCTCCAACGCATATCGCGTGATATTCACAAAATCCCCCTAAAGGCAAAGGGGGGTTTCCTCTGATAGCTTTCAGGAACTTCAATGTCCAAAATTCCTTATAGCTCACATTTCAATATCACTTCAAACTTCGCAGCAAATTCAAACCCGGCATGCTGCATGTGAACACGAAAAAGATCGAAATGATTTTCAAACGCATTAGTGAATAATTCAAAATATAAGTATTCGCAGAACTGGAGATAGTAAAATACAAATGAGGCTGAGAGAGGAATGAAGATGAAAGCTTGAAAGTGACTGCAATTATTGGCGGAGATAAAAACTAAAATATTGTGTGGATAAAAGTGTCTTTGATTTTGAGGATTGTGCACCTTTTAATTTTTTAGAAAGCTGTCGTATTTATTTATACGCTTGTTTTTGTAAAAGTATCCGTAAGATCAAAGCACGTAAGCAGCAATATACTTTACATCTCGGTTTGTGTGAAGCTAAATCGAAGCCCACTTGTTACGTTGAAAATTAAGTGTAACCTAGCAGGATAAATTCCAATGTTCACATATTATTGTTCATTGTCCTAGAGTTCTGAAATTGTGTATTAGATAATTCGTACAATTAGTAAATCCTCCTGAAAAGAAATCGTCAAATGAGGTATCTGCAGGAGTTAAGTAAACAAGTTTAATTAATAGTTCGTACTATTTAAGTTTAATGTATTAGGATAATTTTTTGTGATACCGATGCTATATTTCCCCCGTTCAATCCTCCTTATCCTTAACACGCTAACCTTAGGTACATAGGCAGCATGAGGTGACATGCAAATTCTATCAGCAGATAATAAAGCTAGTCGCTATATTTTCAATATAAGCTAGTATCTGAACTCAGGGCCTGACTATCATAAAAGCAATGGCAGAAAGAACGTAAAATTGTCCGGGTCTTTCCCCTGCCAACTGCGTTGATATGCTGTAGCCTAAGGTGTTGTAGGCAGATTCTTTAATATTGTTTATGTCTCACCGCAGACACAAAGTAAGAACGACGTTGAAAAGATAGAACGCTACTTAATAATTCAAGCTGTTTTGAAGACAGTTTTTCTGGTCGGGGCAAACCTTAAGTAAGCGAAACTCCTCCCCCTTCGACGTATTCCGTCTGTTGCGTTTGCTATTGACCTGGAGGAGGAGCCACGGCTTCGTAAGGCACCACCACGTAACTCTGAACCTTGGAGGGCTGGCCGTACACAGGAGCTCCGTGTCCTTTTGCAGTGGCGGCGTTGAAAGGCACTTGGGGATTTCCCGCCTTCTTGTCGCGTCTCAGGAGGCCCCAGACGACGAGTGCCGTGGGGAGCATCATAATGGCTGAGAGGGAGAAGTGGGCGATGAGCAGGAGATTCGCATGTCGAACGTAGGCACAAACCGTCACGAGTCCCACGAAGTAAATGACGTGAAGGACGCCTATTGTGGCCGTGGGGATGAGGAGTCTTTTGTACGGCGGCTTTAAAGGGTCAGAGGTAAAGGGAGGTCAAAGAACGAAGTTGTTGTTGTTCTCACCGTTTGGACGAGATTCAGGAGGACGTCGCACAAGACGGCGTTGCAGAGTTCGATGATTATGACAAGGCAGCAAAAGGAAACGGCGAGTTGGGAGTCTAGAAACAAAAGGGAGGCGTTGAGGAATTCACGAGTGAGTCAGTTGAAAGTAAACGGGGAGGTTACTGTGAAGAATTGTGCTCCGCCAGTTGATGAGCTGAGGGCGACGATGGCCATGGAGTTCACCAAAACCACCTGGAGAAGCGAATTGTTAATTAGGTGGTGATTAATTAAGGAGAGTGGCGGGAATTTACGATTTTAGTGAGGGCGAGTCCTTTGAGGGCGACGGTTAAGGGGAGACACCAACAAACGGTATCGCAGGATGGAAAGCCCATTTTGAAATTTTTCGGGAACTGAACGGAGCGGCGGAAGAGGAGCCAAGGAAGGCGGGAGAATTGAAACTTGAACCTTGAAATGGGGAACTGGAAATGTCCCATGAATCTCCAGCACCATGCCGCACACACAACCTCTATTCCTACACGCAAGGGAGAGGTTTCCTTCTTCCCAAGAAGGAATCTCCTCTCACTTGCTTGCTGAATCTGAACCGGTCTCTGTCTCTAACCGTAGAATTTTAATTTTATTTTATTCTCCTGGAAACCTTTACGTTTCCAGGAAACTTAATTAATTAGTAATATTAGTAACCGGGGGAAGTTGGAACTTCACCCCAGTCTTAGTTAAGTGTTTCTCTTTCTTGGCGGATTGGGTAAGCCACATTCGGTCTTTCTTTTCTTACTCTACAAGGAAACTCCCCTTCAATTCTTTCCTTCTTCGGTAGCCTTCCTTAGCCACCCTACTTTTTGTAGTTTCTGTTCCTGTGTTCCTGGTTGGTGTGTGTGTGGGCTGAAACGTGTGACCTGCAGTCCCTGAGCCCTTCACCGTCCCTCCAAAGACCTGCAGCGTGTAACTTCAGGGTCCTAGTGACCAGGCTTAGTTGGGGAAATAAACTCGGGCTGGTAGCTGTGTCAAAGACCTCGTGAAGGTGATCCCACCGAGCGTGTCGGCACTGATAACGGCTTCCCCAAAGGAACTGTCAACAGGGTCAGTAGTAGTTAGTAATCCAAGTATTTGACAGGCGCTACTGGTATAATGTGTGTTAAATGGCATTATAACCTGATTAACATTTTTCAGTTGTAATCTATACGGTATTTAAAGTATAAAAATGCTTCATAATTGTCTGTACGA
Organism: Isotomurus maculatus; assembly: GCA_034696585.1. Classification (NCBI taxonomy): domain Eukaryota; kingdom Metazoa; phylum Arthropoda; class Collembola; order Entomobryomorpha; family Isotomidae; genus Isotomurus; species Isotomurus maculatus. The sequence continues at coordinate 8,264 of JAQGAC010002572.1, forward strand.
GATATCAATTATGTTTATTTCAGATTATGGACATAAGTTTACAAATCTTAAGTATAGTTTTCCTTTTGCTATAATTTGTGGTTAAGAAAATATAAAAAAAATCTCTCATCGAAGGCAAGTCGTCTCAAATATAAATATGACGAGAACTCTATGCTTTGAGAAATTTCTTGCATGATGTGTTTATAAAAGGGGAGCTCTAATAACCTGAGTAGTTTTCTTCAGAATTTAGCACTAAAGTATTTTAAGTATAAAAATGATTCATAATTGTCTGTACGAGATATCAATTATGTTTATTTCAGATTATTGACATAAGTTTACAAATCGTAAGTATAGTTTTTACTTTTGCTATTCATTTGTGGTACAGAAAATACAAAAATATCTGTCAGCGAAGGCAAGCCGTGACACATATAAATCCGACGAGAACTCTATGCTTTGAAGAATTTCTTGCATGATGTGTTTATAAAAGTAAATTTTTAGCCCAGTCAATTTGGGCTTATAAGATTAGTTTGGGGTCTGTGGTTTGTATGCACGATTACGAACGAACGGGTTGATGAATCGGGTTGAAATTTGGTACACGCACTCTTAGTGTCAATGTAAAGACTGTATCAAATTTTGGGGTCAATCGGTACACTAGGTGACCGGTGGGGGTCATAATGACTGTTTTGCTTCTTATTAGCCGATTTTAAAATGTTTGTCACGTTTTAACTATGATTACTAGTAGAAGCAAAATACTTTCAAATTCTAATGTCATCCTGTCAATTTGGAGACCGGTGGGGGTCAATAGGCTTATTTTAGTCTTTAGGAATTGACGGGGCTATAGAGACTGCTTGGCATGAAGTTTTAATAACCTGAGTAGTTTTCTTCAGGATTGAGCTCTAAAGTATTTTAAGTATAAAAATGATTCATAATTGTCTGTACGAGATATCAATTATGTTTATTTTAGATTATGGACAAAAGTTTACAAATCGTAAGTATAGTTTTCCTTTTGCTATTCATTTGTGGTACAAAAAATACAAAAAAATTGGACCACAGAAGGCAAGTCATGACACATATAAATATGACGAGAAATCTATGCTTTGAGAAATGTCTTGCATGATGTGTTTATACAAGGGGAGTTTTAATAACCTGAGTAGTTTTCTTCAGGATTCATCGTATTTGAAGTATAAAAATGATTCATAATTGTCTGTACGAGATATCAATTATGTTTATTTTAGATTATGGACAAAAGTTTACAAATCGTAAGTATAGTTTTCCTTTTGCTATTCATTGGTGGTACAGAAAATACAAAAAATGTAAGTCTTAGAAAGCAAGCAGTGACACATATAAATATGACGAGAAATCTTTGCTTTGAGAAATTTCTTGCATGATGTGTTTAGAAAAGTGGAGTTTTAATAACCTGAGTAGTTTTCATCAGGATTCAGTTTTAAAGTATTTTAAGTATAAAAATGATTCATAATTGTCTGTACGAGATATAAATTATGTTTATTTCAGATTATGGACATAAGTTTACAAATCGTAAGTTTACATTTCCTTTTGCAATTAATTTGCGGTAAAGAAAATACAAAAAAATTTGTCAGCGAAGGCAAGCCGTGACAAATATAAATCTGACGAGAACTCTATGATTTGAGAAATTTCTTGCATGACGTGTTTATAAAAGGTGAGTTTTAATAACCTGAGTATTTATTTATTTATTTATTTATTTATTTATTCAAAGGGTACCCTGATATAAGGAAAATTACACCCTAGGATTAGAT
>JAQGAC010002573.1:0-10013 GCA_034696585.1 Isotomurus maculatus
ACTGTCGTACTGCGTTTCACTGTCACTGAAAAATCGCACTGGAATCCCAAATCCTGAAAACATCCGTTTTACTGATTCAATTACAGCTGCAAAAGCTGTAATTGAATTGAGCTGCATTGCAATTTCCAATTACAGCTGCATTGAGTATAAATTGAGCGTGCTTCCACACACACCATGTCTAGTTGTGTCGATGTTGTGTCTCCCCCGTGTATTGGCATTTCCTAATTATTGTGTCTAAGTAATAAACTAATTATTACAGTTTAACTATTAGCTAGTGTTGCCGGTCTTACTAAGGTCACCTTACCAGCATACACTACACTGATAGTCTTCAGTTCTTCGTACTCGAAGAAATTCGAATAGTAATCCACAATTATCAAATAATATTTCCGACTTAACTCGAAAATGTCGCTGCTGACCACATCCCATGTTCTATACTAGAGACGTCGAACGGCTGAGGAGGTTCTTTTGTCTGCTCTCTTCGATTTTGATTAAACACTCCGCACAACTGAATCATCTCTTGTATTTGAAAATTCATTCCGGGCCAGTAAACGTACTCCCTCGCTCGTCTTAACGTACCTTCTCTTCCTAGATGATTGTAATGAAGTTTCTTCATGACCTTTTGCCTCTCAGCCATGGGAATGACAATTCTTTCTCCTCTGAGGACAAGCCCGTCTTCCACCGCCAGCTCATCATGGATACTGAACTATGGTCTCAAATCTTCTTCCACTGATTTCCTTCCCTCCGGCCATCCTTCTTGTATCACTGATGAAAGCCCGCAAAAATGTTTTAATATAAAGAGACTAAAACCTACACACAGCAGATTCTTGAAGCATAGGTAATTAAGTTGACAAGTAACGTAGGATAACACAGATTCTAGTTAAAAATAACACATAATTCCAAAAAATTTCGTCCCTTTACACGAAATCGTGTACATGACCTGACTAAACCTGAAAAATTATTTTCCAATTACCTTAAAAATCAAGTTAACACCGATTAATTAGTGGTTGCTAAGGAGGTACGGACCGGTCCCAAACCGTATTTTATTAGCAATTGCTAGCTTAAAAATACCGAACAATTTCAACTTCGTAAGGTTCACCGTGTAAGATTTAATGCAAGTTTTGTCAAACTATTTACGTTTAAATAAAGGCTTAATCACCCCAAACGGGCTTCTAAATTAACGTAGCAAGCTCAACTTTTGATGGATATAATAAACTATTGGAAGTTTCATTGGTACAAAAATTGAACCAATTCTCTTCTTCAAAAGTCAAAATTTCATCACTTTCTCTAACATTATTTAAAGTTTGGTGGCCGTAGCTTTGTTTGTTTTTGTGTAAATCGTGACACATACATTTTAGGCGCTTCTTAGGAAAATGCTTAAGTCATGTTACTAAGGGCAATAGTGCAACTACATTTAATTCGGGTGGTCAAAATTAACTACAAATGAATTCCTTAAATGCAGAAAAAAAGATTTTCTCATTCAGTTATGAAACACACGAGCTAGATCGATTTCAAGAGTTTCGCAAATTCTTCATGTTAGGACCTAAGCAGTTGCCACGTGTGTGTTATGCATCACAGGCTCATTTTGTCTTCAAAAGACAAAATTTCATCGCTTTTTCTAACCTCCTATTATGTTTGATGGTCATAGCTTCATTGGTTTTTGAGCAAATCGTAAAAGCGCGAAATGTACATTTTACGCGCTTCTTAGAAACGTGCTTAAGTCACGTTTCTAAGGCCAATGTTGCACCTTCATGGCTAGCTAAGAGTCCCCACCCCACAACGCCTCGTCTACAAGAAAAAAAATTCGACTGAATTCCACAGCAATTTGATTAATCCTAATTTTTATTTTACTGTATTTAACATGATTTTGAATCTTTCATAAACCTCGTTCAAGGTTGCTAGTCTTCAAGAGGAGTAAAGTAAAGCCTGGTTTAGGGATGCTGTGTCCATTACTTTCCCGTACTCACAACTGTCTCTTTCATATTCTCGTTTCAATTTATACTTTTCCTCTGCAACTTTCTCCGTACATGCGCACGCCTATCTCTTTCTGATTTTCTCCGGGAAAGCGTAAATTACCAAGAAAGTTCAAACATAGAGTACATCGGTGCGCACGGCAAGAGCACAGTATTTGGAATGGAAAGAGAAAGTAAAGATCGCTTTCCGTGCGCTTGACTTCCTCTCGTCGGGATGAGAAGGAAAATGCGCACAGGATGGGAAAACGAGCATAAATCGGGAAAACGGGAAAGTAATGAGCAAATTATGGGAAAATCATCGAGCATAAACCCAGCTTAAAGATACCGAAAATTCCGGTTTTACGTAGCTTCGATGAAGATGAGTGAAAACAAACTATTTTGACGAATTCCTGCTACCGTCAGAAATGGTCTTCGTCTTCAGCTGCACAAATTCCAATCACGTAAGAATACTACTAATTCTCTATCCGTAATTCAGGTTTCTTGGAAAAGAATTTGCAATGCTGGCTACATTTTAATGCTTTCTTGTAAAGCATCACCAATATCAGAAAACAGTACCTTGATGTTTATAAGTTATTGGTGGGTCGGATTTAATTTCATTCTGCCCACAGATTTTACTTAAACAAGAGTAATTTGATTATGAACAACCTGTTGTGTTGATCTTCACTCAACTGGTTGAAGGCCGCAGTTATTGTCTAGTTGATACGACTTAAAATAAATGTAGGGTAACGATGGCCGATGAGAATGTTTGCACAACAGGGTCTCTTTTTCAATGTAGCAAAGACGCTGAGACTCTGGAGTAGCTTCTGTGGCGAAGAAATTCGTGAGTATAAATGTGAAGGCAGATGAGGCAAGAGACTGACCTACGACCTACAACTCGATCTACAATAAGCGAATCTCTTCAACGTTACAGGCTAGATCACTAGCAAGGCGACATTTCGTAGTGTAATAAAATAGGGAAGCAAATGAATTTCATGCCGGGATCTCTGCGAGTAGCCTGACTCAAGTCCGAAATACACGAAAGCACCAGAAGGAGAGAGAGTAAGGGTCAATCCTTGGCTTTGGCTGGTCACAATTGCCTCTCAAAATTTGAGCGACACCCAACTTGTTCCACAGAACTGATATTTCCCTAAAGCCGGAGAGGAAATACACACAACCCGTCCACACATTGAAGACTTCTTAAATAAGTACACAATCCTCTACAAATTTCACCATCGCATGTCCGAGTCGGTCGAAACTATCTGGACGCTGACTGAAAATAAAAAGAATCAAAAATGACAAACGACTGGACATGCTCAATAGGTTTCCAATCACGAACAAACATTGACGCTGGAGATTTAAGGCCTCAGTTACATAAATTAAATTAAGTTAAATTTATTTCAAAATTACATTTTGATTGCTTGTTTGCATCCCAAACAAGTTTAAACAAATGGAGATTGGGTAGGATTTTAGGGTCTTAACTTTTAATATCCAAGCGTGCTATATTTCTGTGAATTGATTTATAAGGTATCATTAATCCCTTGGATTCACCCGCAAAATGCTTGAGTGTTTTCATCGCAAATGCCTATCCACCATGGTAGAATTAACTTGCAGCATAAGAGGACACAGAAGAATGGTGATACATGATTCATGTGTTGAGAGTTGTATGCGTTTAGAAAACGTATTCTAAATAAACTGAATATCTTAATAAGTTTATTTCATCACCGCAGATTGAAATATTTATACACAATCGGTCTTTACGTAATCCGTCACCTCCTAATTTAATTACCTCCTTAAAAAGCAGTTTATTGTTATAATTAATTTACCAATAGCCTTGTCAAAAAATTTATAATAACCTTGTAGTTATTTCATTGTATAACTTCTATAAAGTTCAAAGTAAACTGAACCTAATTCCCACTAACAGTTTAAACACAACTCATTCTTTATTAAATTCTTCTCTACCAGGCATGAAGTCTTCTTTGGTTCTGTTACTAATTGTCGCACTCGTTAAACTGTCTCAAGGTAAGATATTCTCATTTACGAGACCATTTATTACAGTTAACAGTAAATTTAAGTACATTTTGTTACTCTCTAAAGCTCAAGTGAATCGCCTAACAGATTGGGCTTCAGCCTTCAAAGAGGTTCCATTATTCGGCTTCCGTAACATTTAAAAGTATTACTGATACGCAAGATATTTGGTAGAAAGGAAGCTCTTGGTTTACGTTTATTCAGATCAAACTTGCTCAACTGAGCCCATTATGCTTGACATACACATAAAGAGAGCAGTAGTAAGTGTACTTTCATATAGTTAAATAATAAGTCAATTCTTTTAAAACAACTTCAATGATGTAATTCATACAGCTATGATATAAAGTAAAATGGATTTTAAGCAAGGTAGTCTGTTAAATAAGATAAAAATTGTGTTCTGACGCATAGACCAAATTCCGCTGAACCAGGTTAGCACAATTTCAGACGCTAAGAGTGCATAACGCTGTGCACACAAAATTCTATAACACTCATTAAATTGAAATTTTAATTCATAATCACAATAAATTTTCCAAATCTAAAATTAAAAACGAAAATTTATTATCCAACTTTCGTTTTTCTTGGAGAAACCATGATCTTAAATGCTCTAGCTACATTATAATTGCGAATACAAACAGCACCGCCACCTCGTACCTTCTGAGAAACCACTCTGTTTAAATCCGAAACGCAGAAAATATCCTTTCCGTTTGGATCTTGCACGTCTGAGCCTCCACTGACTGCCCACTTGGAATGCTCTTTTGTTTCATTGTGTTGCAGATTTATTGTCGTGTCAAAATACCGAATAATCTTTATGTCTTTCACTCCACTGGTTTCTGGAATTCGATCGCTGCTACCCGTCCTCCACGTCACCACATCGAACTTTGTGTTGTAGATTGGTGCTAACACTTCGGAGTAAATATCCACTGCGTTCAGCTTCGTTATTAGATCAAACGTATCTTGACGGTTGGAAGATGGCAACACAAATCTTTTGTGATTGATCGAATCTCTAAGAGTAGGACGTCTACTTGTACCCTTCTGTGAGCCAGGCTGTGTTGAGTCCTCTGAAGGTTCAGGCAATTTCAAAGGTTCGCTCTTCTGAATATTCAGATTTCTGGATGCATAGACATTCGCCCTTAGCATACTTATGTAACTCTTAACTGTTTCTAAGTGTTTCTTCGAATCAAAAGTAATGCACATAAAGATCTGCCCATTTCTAGTCGAGTAATCTTCCCCTCTACCCGGCTTCCCTGGGAAATTTGGCTGTGAGTGGACCATAAAAACTCCGTTGCCTCTATTATCGCTCATGACAACACCTTCAAGAAACCAAAAATGTTAGAAGCTGAATTTATCCATAAATTTAACGCACTTAAACGAAATCAGTTCACCTTTCGCATGCCCAACACCAGGATTCACATTACACGTGCACAAAACCCCGTCTTCCACCAATCTGTACTGATCAGAGTACATGGCATACCTGACATCATTCCTATTTAAACTACTCAAGGGTGCCAAGGTGTTATTTAGTGGGTTTTCCAGTTTTGGTGTGTTTAATTTGCCATCTCGTTCCCACGTGAATTTATTCTCAAATGTCGCAATCTTGTCGGACATGTAAATGTACCTTTCGCCATCGGAATTCGAAGAAGTTTTGGTACTGATTTTGCTTGGAAATCTGTACACAATAAACCACCCCACTTTCATGTTGTATTTGTCCCTGCAGACAGTTTCTTCGTTAAATTCACATTTGGCCGAGTTTAAATCCCAATTGCTGTTGAATCCATCCTTCACGCACTTCACAGATTGTATGGATGGCTGGTAGCTTGCTATGCAACTGATTCTGCACCGTTCACCCACCTTCGTGTCAACGCAATCCTTACGCATTCTCTCGGTGTCTCTGTTCCTAATATTTGGCACCGATTTGCATGTAGATGTAGATACTCGGTAGGGTTCTACAGGTTTCTGTCTTCGCCTTGAACTTCTATCACGAAAATTTGGGTCTGAAGGTAGCAATGGGTTTATTGATAGACTTCCTCCTTGCCTTGTTCTCCCACTGCCACCGTGTTGGGACGGAACGCCCGCATTTGGTCGAGAAATGGTGGCACCCACATGCCGGAAAGAAACTTGTACAGTCACAGTAGTCAGGACAAGGATCCACATGGAGACCTTCAGTGTGAAAGGTGAATACAAAGGTGAATGAAATAAACCCATCAAGTTTGTCTTTTGTACAAATATCCCAGATAATTACTCTGAAATTTAGCAGCTTCTATGTCGACCGTACAGATTTACATAGAAAACCACTTCAAACATTTCGTGTGGTTAGCCTTTCCATATTCTTATTCGGTGGTAAGGTTGTCCAATGTCAATGTCATGAATTTTCGTGTCCGACGTGTCAAAAATGTCACGGACATGTCTTTAATGTCATAAATGTCACGATCTTGTAATTTGTCGTAGACAATACTGACAAATGAGACATTTTTGATTGACATGTCTCATTTGTCGAGGACATAATCGATTTTGATTTTATAACAAGTCAAATTCGGCTACGAAAAACTATCTTTTGCTTTAAATCGTTTCAAAAATTTCTATTTAGGGGCAAACTTGGCTATTAAAAACTAGATTTTGCTACGAATCTCTGGTAATTAAAAATAATTGGGCGATTTTGTTTGAAAAAACCTACCTTTTTGCTAAAAATTCGTCGCAAAAATGTCAGTCATAATGTCATAGTTTTTCAAGTCAGACATTTGGGACAAATGTCACATGTCACAAATGTCAAAATGTCACGACATTGAAATTTGGCACAACCCTATTCGGTGGTTATCAAACCATCTCCTTAATTTACTCTTGGAAAAATAAATTTGTTGAATTTACAAATTCCAACTGGACTCTTAGAAACGAATTTTGCAGCTTGTAAGTCAACTGCACTGATTTACCTAGAAAATCCTCTTCAAAAAAATACGTTTGCTTCCCCCCAAGAGATAACCTTTTAACCTTTGTATATTCTTATGGGGTAGTTATCACATTGCGCATTGCCATTTATTTCTGCAAAAGGCTTTCTAAGTTTCAAAGCTATCGACTCAAAATCTGACCAAGAATATTTAGACCTATTTTACCTTGCAGGACCGGAAGAGATGATTTCGGCGAGAGATTGTGGCATCTACATGCCGAAGTGAGACTTGCATTCTCGTTGCAACTAAGACGAGAATCCACGAAGATAATGTAAGATGGAATGTCTGGAATTGTGCAAAAAAGAATTAGTAGGAGAGTGTCTATATATTTATGGGTGTTTTTATGAAGCTACTTAGTTTATTTTGTTGAATTTTAAAGTTTCTTTCATCCTCCTTATTTATCGTTATTAACCAGTACCTTTACTAGACAGCGATACGTGTTTCCCCGTTCGCTCCCCAAATCGTTCTATCTGTGTCCAGCTCAATCTCCAACATACAGTGCTCGCTTGAAGGAAGCCAAGATCTACAACGGAACTCGGGCTTCCTTTTGAGGTCTACAGGCTTTCGTAATGCTGCAATGCTGCTTATCTTTAATCGAGAGGTTTAGATTGACGTATTACAGCAAAATCAAGATTGTAAATTGTAGCTTCTGACGTCACCGCCACGCTGCAATCTAAATCTGCTTTCAGATTAGGGTTTTCCGTTTCCGCTTTACAATCCTGGATTGGCTGGTAATGTGTTTACAGTCACAGTCATGCTCACAATCTTAAAATTTGAACCTCCCTAATGGTTCATAAACTTACTGTTATCGTAGCATAGTATCACTGGAAGTGTAATGTTAATGAAAAATGAATTATTATAAAAGCTAGGGATATCTCAGCTAAAATATTGTTTTATCAGGGAGGGCCAGATTGACGTATTTTAGCCAAAATCGAGATTGTTAATTGTAGCTTGTGACGTCATCGCCGAACTACAACCCAGATCCACGGTCACAAAGGGGTTTTCCACTTCCAGTCTCCAAACTTTATTCTGACTGAAAGTTCAAATATCTCACCATAAAATGTTTTATTGTGCCCCTGAAGGGACTTCGGCTTAATGAGTTTTTGAATTTTTCGTGGTCCACAGTAAAGGTACCAACGCCAAGCCACATATATAAAAGCAACGCCTCGACAATCCAAAAATTCTGCCAAATTGACAGTTTGGAATATTCCCGAGTCAAGTGCCACGAATCCTGTGGATTCGAATATCCCATCTGATTAACAGATTGAATAAATTATTCCTCACAATCTGGGCCCAGTCGAAAACTTTGAACCACAACGGAGAAATCATCGTATTCTCTGCGACTTTCAATATCTTTACTTTTTGTTAATTTTAAAAGGTGGAACGCATATCCAGCTCTGCGATGAAGTTTGTAGAAGACCATGCAACAATCATAACGAAGCAGTTTCCGATTGCTGCAGAGCTCAGGGACACACGAATGGTGATCCTGGAGATGTTTCATATTGCAAATGATTTCAAAAAGTATATAACCCATTTTCATTAAATTCACTTAATAAAACAGATTCCATGTGAATTAGAGCAACAGTCTCGGTTTTATTCATGTTGATGGGAATTTAGAATTGTAAGCCAGCAAGCAGGATTTTAGTTTCTAGTACTTTTAAGAATCAAAACCCTTTTGGTTGCTCAATCACGATTTAATTTAGCCGTTAGAATTGGAAGTTATTTTGCTGAAGGTAATAAGATTTTAAATTCTCCTGCACAGACACTGCACTTCCGCTTTTGTGAATTTCGTTGGCTGCTAGAATAACTAGTATTTATTTAAAGCCTGCTTACACTTACACTCAGCACATACATTCCAAAATTGGTATAGCTGACTGCATATGTTTCTATATACTCGCAAGACAAAGTTATTGTATGACGATAAAGATTGTCTTTAATCATGTTGCAGTATTAAGCGTGTCGTATATTTTGTGGACTGCTTTATCATATGGTTTAATTTTTGAATACCTACCAAGATGCCTTGATTTAAGCTGTAAGTTTAGAAGTAAAACATATACCTACTTATCATTACCAGTTATTTACAATACATATATACATATCAACGTCGAAAGGTAAAACATAAATTTTAATTCTAAAATGAATACTACGAGACCAAACATACAGCTTGAGCAATGAACCAATTGTTTTCCAACTATTAAATTTGATTTAATCTTACTAGTTTTAGGACATAGCAAGCAAAACGTCTATAGTGTGGGACAAAGCTCCATACAAGAATGATGAGACGTACCCTTGGTCAATAATATGAAATTTATGTTCCTCAAATCCGATGTAAGCGTAATAAGGCCTTAGTGATCTCAACTTTGAGATCAAGTATTTCCTATTTCCCTTAACCCGATGGTCGTTTTGCCAATCATGAATTGTTTTAAGACAATCGTCATGAAATGACACAACCAAGGGTAGAGTGAGTTTCACCATTACCATTTCAACTGTCATGAATACTACGGCTATAACCAGAATTATTGCAGACGTGCGATGTCTCATTTTAATCAGAAGGACAGCAAACAAAACAAAAAGAATTTCAGCTAACCACAGACCCAAGTAAACAGGAAAAGACGTAACGATGTTTCCTATTTGAATAAGCAGATACAACCGACGGTACTAAGTGACGTGTGTATTACACAGTAGACGCATATCATTTGAAAGTTTCTTGTAGTACGCTTGTAGCATACCGGTACTCCTAACGAAAACAGTTGACATTAAGAATATAGAGAATACAAGCAGAACCAAAATACGAGCTATTTCGTAGGAGGTCAGTGCAAGAATTGCAAATCTAATTAGAGCAATAAGAAATCGAAGTAATCGATACTTCAAAAGCCGAGCAGGTAGAATGAGACGCAGGACTGTGTAGTAAGAATCTTGTCCACGGTAGACTGTAATTAGAGCAGGAAATGGCGGCGCACACACAGACGCTGCTAATATTCCCATCATCAGTGCGCCAACAAGGTCAATTTGCTGCTTCTTCCTTAATAATAATAATAATAATGTTTGAGTTTATTCCAAAGTTTTGCCAGTTACAATTCAAGAAGAAATGATTATCCCC
>JAQGAC010002574.1:0-10011 GCA_034696585.1 Isotomurus maculatus
AGTCGCAAGTCGTTATGATGCGATACAATTAGAATAGTTGTGAGAAATAAAATTACTTGATCGGGTAAAAACGTCAAGTCGACCCACGTTTATTATAAACAGACATTACGGTGTAGCTTATTTGCCTTTCTTAGCTTTGATTTTCCTCAAGTAGAATTCGAGCTCTTTTCCTTCCAAGATGTAACCGTCAACTCGTCCTACTTGTCCTGGGCGGCTGGCAACACAGGCTGAAACAACAAGTAGAGGAATTATTAGTGACATTACTTTTACTCGTCAGCTGGGGCTATTTCTTGAGAACCCTCAGAGTAACTATGACATGATGCTCACTGGACATAGCAAAGGTTGGAAATGCTCATCATAGGAATTGTAGAAAAAAAATCTCATCTCGAAAAATACGAAATCTGGAACAAATTAGGGAACTCACCTAACACACGTCCGGTCTGGAATTGCTCTTCAAGGGCTGGGTCTACCTTCGACAGCTTCTGCCTCAACTTTAACCTCTTCTCGATTTTCTTGGATCGCTTCTTGTTAAGAATCGCCTCCTCAGCTTCAGTCTACAATAAAAAAAACACGAAATTGAAATACTGATTAAAATTGGGTTGCATTTTTGAATGGGAAATTATTTATTTAAACTTACCAGCCTGTTACCCTTCTTTCTTCCCAAAGGAAGTCCGTAGTGGGCTTCGTACCATTGACGGAAAGGAGCTCCGTCAATAACAACGATGGCGTTCTTTACCAAGGTCTTGGTACGGACCAACTCGTTATTGGAGGCGTTGTAGACCACATCGATGACACGAGTCTTTCTAGCGCAACCTGTAATCCCAAAAAGAGATTCCGATTAGTTGGGGAGCCCCATAATTAGACCTCAATCGTATCTATAACTTAGCAGCTTCTTAGGCTATCGCACACAAATAAAAGCTTCTTTGCTTCCGAAGGGCATCAGATCGCTGTAGGATGAAATACTTTGCAATCCTCATGACACATAGGCTGACACGCAATTATCATCAAATACACTCCGGAAGAGAAGCTTACGAAACCCGTAGTCTACAAGATATACAAAAATTGAAGGACAACTTACACTCGGATCCCCACGAGAAGTTTCCAGTGTCCAACCTCAAGGCTCGGAACTTGGAGTTTCCACCCCGAGTTCTCACAGTATGAACACGACGAGGTCCCAACTGCATAATAAATGAATAATGATTACTTCATCTACAAATTCTTTCCCAAAACGTGTGAAATATTAATGCAACGAGTGGAATCAGAACGTTAGAGGTGAATCTAGGAATATCTCAGCATAGCCAATCAGCCAAAATTCAATCATCATTTCTCCACCCACACGGCAAACGTGCCATGTATTTTAATGCACTAATCAAAACACAGATGCATTGATCATTTATAAACACAGATTAGACTTTGAAAAGGGAAAGCTAACGAAAGAATACTTCAAATCCTTTTAACGCGGACACAGCGGTGCTAGAAACTAAAAACTGACCTTGGTGTTGGCAGCAGGTCGTCCTAATTCGAACTTCCTCTTCTTTCGAACTATGGCCCTCTTTCCTCCAGTGGCCCTCCTCTTATGATAATGATCTCGGGAAATACCTGCAACAACAACCACACCCACTCAGTACCCATCTTCACTTATCTAAAATTAAAGAAGACCACTTCCAAACAAACAATGTGCTACATGGCCATCACAGCCGCTGCACGCGGTGAGCAGATAGAGCACAAAAATATAATGAGTGTCGCTACTTAATGAGCAACAGGTACTGAAAGGAAGTAAAGACAGGCGAAGGATGAAGTTGTCGAAACTAATCGACGAGGAACTTACCCATGTCGACGAAAGTCGGTGCACTCTAGCCGAGAAATAGACTGGCGGCGTGCGGTGAGAAGAACCTGCTGAGTGTATGTGCGAGATGGCTGACACGAGCAGTGTGGGTTCCGGTTTGAACTTACGCGCCCCGCTGAAATCACTCGCGCTCCTCACAGTCTCCCGTGAGAGTAGCTGGCAGTTGATCTTTGGCTGCCGTCGAGAGAGGACCCTCCCTGTCGCTCTCTGCAGTAGACGCTTGTGGGACAAAGATCTCCACGGAATGATGCAGTTTTGTAGAAAAGAAAGCATGTAGAAAGATGATTCATTGGATTGGGATTTTTGGGATGGAATTTTGTGTATAAGGAAGTGTCAGATGAAGTGCACAGGCAGCACAGGAAAGGGGGAGGCTGGAGAGCTAAGGAGTCCCGAGGGATTTAACCAATTCATTCGATGAAATTGAAGATTTCCTTGTTTGAGGAAGCAGGCCTGCTCTTCTTAAATTGCACTCTGCGGATGAAGATATCAAGTAGACAGATCGTTTGGAAAAGGACAATTTATTTCATGGTGTCGAGTTGTAGGAAATTAGATTTTTACAGATTGCTGACTAAGCTAATTATGAGAGAAGGGGTACTTGACCAATAGTGGCGACTCGCGAGTCAAAAGTGATGATGGAGGACGCAAGAATCTGGGACGTCGGTTGTATGAAGTGACTACGAATACGAATGCTGCAGGATTTGACTATTTGACCATCTGTGCAGGGTACTTTTGACTTTTTGGTTTTGATGATGCGGTGGTAGTTTGTTCGTCTGGGCACGGATTATTGAGAGCATAACAATAATTCGTATGAGGGCATGTTATGAGTGGAGATGACTTTTGTGGTTGTGAAATGCGTGTGTGGGAGTGTGATAGAGTCAATTATGACTTGAAAAAGACGAAGGGGAGGGTGGATCGGAAGTTGTAGACTCGGAGACGTGGACTCTGTGGAGTACGTCGTAGAAATATTTCAAAGATGAGGTGGAAGATGTTCGTTGGCTGAGTGAATGAATTTGATTCTTTCGAAAAGAATGAATGAAAAGAGTTTTTTGCTCTTTTTTGTACGGAAGAAGACGAGAGAAAGACTGAAAGACTGGAGAGATGAATATGTTTTATTGACGGCTTAAGGAAGTTAATGAAATTGAGTTGTGCATTTATTTTCCTCGCTGAGATTGTAGTTTTGTGTAAGTATTTGTGTGTGTCTCTAAAGAAATGGATTTGATGATGGAGTTGTTAAAGTTTTCGTTACTTGCTTTCTTTTATTGGTTTGGTTTTTTACTATTCTTACGGCAAAAAAGAGCAGAAAGCTCATGAAAGCTGAAAGTACGGGACTAACACGACTTCAAGTCTACGAAAACACGAGAAAAGTAATCACTGCTTGCGGAGTTGAAGGCGGAGAATCGTTGGAATTTGGAATGCTGCAGACTTGCAGAGTTTCTTTGTTGGATGACGCATAATAGTCATGTTTAACATCATCGCATGCGTTTAATTTGAACAGAGAAACGGATAATTAAAGTCGTGGAGTGTAGGCTGTTTATCTTTATTATTGGTTGTTGTACCAAAGACTTAAACAGTTGGTTTTTATATAATCACGCACAGCAGCAGATTATAATCAGTGATAATACAGTAAAACTGGTGAGGGGTATAAAATAATTTCTGAGCTTAATCTCAAATATACCTACGCTATCTGCTGCTGTCACTGTATCAGCTAACTTCGATCGTGGTTTTGTGGAGTCATAAACATAATAATATTAACCTACAGTGGATGAGAAAAGAGAAAGATGAGACAGTTTTAACTTAAACACATAATGGATGGTATTATGGATGGATTCAAGTTGATCAAACACAAATGATCCTCTGCAGAGGTTCATATTTTAGTTGTGGTGCTGCTGGTGAGGAAGAATATTCCGTGAGACTTGAAACTAATGTTTCATGACCAAGTGGAGTGTAAGAAGATTCTCGTATTATTCTCAGAGGTCCAGTAAGAATGAAGAATGCTCGAAGACGTCTCAGAAGATGAAGGAGGCTTGTGGAATAAAGAAAAAGAAATGTGAAAAATGTCTCTCTCTCGTTTGATTTGATGTTGGAGTTAGTGTTACTGCATATTCACCTCGTTGTAGTACCCATGAAATGCAATCTCTCTCTTCTAGATGAAATGAAGTGTTCATTGAATGAGGCAATCGGTGAATCGGTTCCCTTTACACGAAAGTAGAAGTAAAGGAAGGAACGAGAGTTGCTTTGCACTTGCCCATTCTCCAGGCAATGCTACAACACTACGAGAAGTGTATATACCATTTTAGCATTTAGACGAACCATTAGAGACTCGGAGAGAGTTGGTTTGGTCTCCTATGTTCCGACTCGCCTCTATAGAAGAATTCTGTGCAGAGAGAGGAGAGATTGAAGATCTTCCTCCAGTGTGTACTAACCGATATGTAATATACGGCACCAATACTTTTGTAGTAGGGAGCTCAATCTCATTGTGTTAGTATAAAAGTCATACACACGGAAAGTATGAAGTCTGACTAAAGGTGTAAATCTTTCCTCGCAAGTATAAGTCGGGTCGGTCTGTTTTTTCTGTTTCATCGTACATTTGGAGATTTGGATGACTTTGGAGGAATTCTGACTTCTCCGGAGACATACACACGAGAAGTAAGAAGACCTTAGAGGTTAGAGGAAGAGACGGAAGGATTCTTCTTTCAGGTTGGTTCTTTCTTGAGGGTTACTTTTACATATATACACTGTGTGGTACAGGATAGGGTCCCTGATTACCGTCCTGCTACTCAGAATTAGATTTCTGTGCCCTTAATACAAATACACTATACATATAAGATTTTGAAGTCTGCTTCACCTTTACTCTTTCTTCTGAAGGTTTGTTTGCTCTGCTAACATCTTTGTGGACTGAGTCACACACACTCAGCCTAAAAAGATCTGTGTGTACTTGTGTTATTAGTTTTAAAGGAAGATGGTTTGTCTTTAGATTAAAAGTGTATCACTGTCAGAGACGAGAGATAGGGGATGAATACCGGGTGAGTTATTTAGTGTGATGCCACAAATCATTTTACGAGTGGTAATTTAAGTCTGCGAATAGTTAGGGAGAAGGAATTAAGTATTTAAGGAGATCGGGCGAAGGGATATTTTAGCAAGAAATGCATTTAAGGTTTTAAGAGCATCGGAGTCTGATGATAAGGGAGTTTTTTGTCCCTTCTGATGACTGACATCAGCTTGTGTATGTGTGTGGGGAAAGTTATAAACAAATGCAGGCAAAAAGTACGCTCATCACTCAAACTCACGTCTAAAAACATCATTTTTAATAATAAACATTTAGAAGGTGAACAAAGAATCGAGTCTCCGTTTGTAGTTTGTAGTCAGTCTGTAGAAAGGCAAAGTTAGTTTAAGTTTTGTGGTGGCTGGGAATGCACGGCCAGCTATAGCACGAGTACTTAATGTGAGCGATGAAGTTGAGTGTGCTTTCATTATGCAGAGAGAGTTATTAACTGGGATTCTTGTGTCTCTTTCACAGATATTTTAGGACTTAATCAGTCTACCTCTCCAGCTGGGGGTTCGTCGCTTATTGGAGCTCTCCTCGTCTTGTGGAAGGTTTTTGAAGCTTTGAAGGCGACAGAGTGTTAAAAATTCCATTTGGTGAGTGGCTGATTCAGGGAATTGCTCGTTAGTGAAAAATCCATGAAATTGGAAGAGTGTCTCGTTGCTTATATAAACCCATTAACTTTTGTTAATTAAGGATCTGGATGAACATTATTGGACTGATGGTGGAGTACCTGCAGCATCAGGAGCAGCTCTTTTGTCAGTTGGGTTCTCAAGCGTGAAGGGACCGGAAGGAACACCTGGATTTCTAATGAATAGTGTGTGACAACTTATTGTGTGTGTATGTTCGTGATGAGAGACACTCATTAAGTAGAGAAAGAGGAAGACTGTCAAGACTCAAGACTCAAGACTGCCGGTTTGGTGAACTACATTCGACCTGCCTGGGTGACACTAAAGTTGAAGCTGTTAAAGTGAATTGGCTGGAGACATGAATTAGTGAGCTGGGATCAATATTAAGGACGTCATTAAGGGAGGAAGTGTTTCGTGGGATGTCGAAATGAAATGTGATACGGACGAAGTGGAGAAAGCAGTTCCGGAGATAAAGCGACGGGAGGAGTTTTCCAGCGGAGTGATTGGGTTGCTGGAAATTGAGTGAAGTTATTTTAACATGCAGGAAGTGTAGGAAAAAAGCAAAGTAGTCCTTCCGGATTAAGAAAAGTAGCGAACTAGAAACCATGTCATTAAATAGACTCGTGGGATTCTGGACTAGAAGGAGGAGACTAGATTCATTTAGTGTTGTGACTTTGCTCCTCTTATGCTTTGGATCTCACTTGGTTCATGGAGCGAGAGGTCAAGGGTCGTCAAGGGGAGGTTCTGGGGGTGGTGGGGCGCTTCACGCAGGAGTCGACAGAGAGTGTAATGGCATAGGGAATCTAATCAAGTCTAAGGGGTTCAGTTATCCGTGGTGGATAGCCGGGAGTTCTAGTTCGACGAGTGGGCTCAGATTTCCCATTCTACCGTCGAACTCGTCGACAGAAGTTTGTCCCGTGGGGAGAACTGGGAACAAGGGTACAAATTGCTGCAAAGAGTTCTCAGCTCCGACACAGAGGAACGAAATGATCTCAACGTTCAGTGAGAAATGGCTGGGACCCAAGTTGGCAGCTAATGCGGAAGCTTTTAAGGAGCGGAAGAAGAAGTTCGATGTGACTTTTAAGGATCTCCTCACGAGGGCTCATGCTGCTTTCCACGCGATGTTCGAGCGAACGTAAGAATTGCTGAGGAGATTAATTAGTCAATTCAAGAGATCATGTTTTTAATTAAACATTTTTTAATTGTGTGGACAGGTACGGAATGCTGTACATTCAGCATGCTCCAATATTCCACGCCTTATTTGGAACTCTTGAAGCTTACTACGACTTTGGTCGGGAATCTTTGGATGGAAAGCTTAATGAATTTTTCGCCATACTAACGAGGAAGATGTTTGAAGTTCTGAATGCGCAGTACGAATTCGACGAGTCGTATCTCTCATGTGCTACAATAGTCATTAGTGAGAAGCAAGGTGGGGAACTTCATCGACAGATTGTTTCAAGTTTAAGGAGGTCTTTTGTGGCTACACGAGCCCTTGCGCAGGGTTTGAATGATGCGGATCGGGTCTTCACTAATCTGCAGAAGGTAAAGGACAGGTTTATTTAAACAGGAATAAAACTAAGGATATGAATTCATGAATGAATTCGATTTTGTAGATGAGTTTGGAACCCGAGTGTATCACATCGTTAACGATGATGCTGCAATGTCCGATTTGTGCTGAGCAGCGTCCGTTTAAACCTTGTCCTGCGATGTGTACTGGAGTGACTGCCAAGTGTCTCAGCGCAACTCTGCCGTTGTTTAAGTCGTGGAACGAGTTTACAGGAGCGTTGGAACAGATTCTGGACAGACTGCTGGGGCCGTATAATGTGGAAGCTGTAGTAGAACCGATTCATATTAAGATTTCCGAAGCGATTATGAATTTCCAAGAGTCCGGTCCAGATTTGAGTCAGGCTGTGTTTGCAAAGTGTGGAAAGCCTAAGCTGAGATCAGCAAGGAAGTAAGTTTAGGCTTATTCTAATTTTGCTTGCGTGTGTGATGGATTGGTTTTTTGATATAATTTCGAAATGCTCACGGGACTCTTTTTCTTTCTGCAGTTTCAGGAAGAGAGCAGCTGAGCCAGCACCTCCAGAAAATCTGCGTGAACGTCCTGGGGGATCGAATAAAGGGAATTCCAAATCGGATGATGGATTCCGAGCAACAGGAAGTTCACACGGGGATACTCAACCGAGTAAATCCCTGGAAAAGCTTTTGAGGGAAATAAGAAACAAAGTTAAGAAATCCAAGGGTATTTGGGAGTCTCTTCCGAGACAAGTTTGTAACGGAATCTCAAAGGACTACTCGTCTCAGCTCTGTTGGAATGGAACGAGCGCAGGGAAGGCAGAACGAAACAAGACATCAGATGAAGTGGATGTTCGAGCGTTGATGGGAAAAGGAGTTTCAAGTGGAGTTGTAGCAGAGCAGGTTATCATTCTGCAGCAGATAACTGAGAAATTGAGAGCGTCTTATAATGGACTGGATGTTCAGTGGATTCAAGAATCCGGTATGACCGAATTCGGCCCGATTTTCGGAGAGAAAAATGTGGAAAAGGGATTTTTGTGACGGTTTTTTGTGTGTATTCACAGAGGAACTTGACTTTGGAGGGAGTGGAATGGGATCAGGATCTGGAGAAGCTCCGACAGACACGGACCTGGAGGATTCTGATGACGACGATCCCAGTGGGCAGATTAGACCTCCGAGTGGTCCCACGCATAATAATAATAATCAGCCACCCCGCACAGTATTCGAGGTTCCTAAGTTTCCTTCTAAACCTCCTCCGCTTATCCTCAACCCAGTTTCTAATCACGAGGACGAAGAAGACGACGACGAAGATGAGGAAGAAGACGATGACGACGATAGACACAGGTGGAGTCCAAATGCTCCTAACAGTAATCGAGGGAATACGGATGACGACACAGACTTCGAGTTTCCTCCGAAGGCGACTAATAACAATAACAAGTTTAATCCTCCTCCTCCAATGCCACCGTTCCAG
The DNA here is from genome assembly GCA_034696585.1 of Isotomurus maculatus. Taxonomy (NCBI): domain Eukaryota; kingdom Metazoa; phylum Arthropoda; class Collembola; order Entomobryomorpha; family Isotomidae; genus Isotomurus; species Isotomurus maculatus. The sequence continues at coordinate 8,505 of JAQGAC010002574.1, forward strand.
CCTCCAGTGATATTCCCCGAGATTACGACGATAAAGTCGACAACAACAAGTTCAACTACGCCGAAGACGACGACAACAACTAGAAGACCCGATTTTGACGTTAAGAAGACGCCAACAGGGACCACAAGCAGTGGATCTCTGGACGACACAGGAAGCAAAGCGATTGCTTTGTTCAAACTGTTCTCTCCTATCATTGCATCTCTCATAGGGAAAGCTTTCTCTTTCCATTAATAAATGTTTTAGAGACTTACACTTTTCTAATCAGAAAAACGTCCATTCAATCGAATAGTCTAGTTACAATAGTAAATTGTTTTTATGTTGGATTAGAAGCTGAATAGGCTTAGAATTCGTTTATAATGTCCCGTACACATTAACAAGGATATGTTGTGAATATTAGATAGGTTTATTTAAGTTTTATCATAGGTAAGTTTGTGTAAAAGTACATGACATTACTTTCATAAAAGTGAATCAATCTCAGTAATTATAATATGAAGTCAGTGATGATTTATCAAAAGTAGATTGTATGAATTATTCTTACTACTAATTTTAATTGAAATGTATAAAACAAGTGTACAATTGTGGGTGAGAGTATTGTGGAAGTGAAGTGTAATCAATTGATGTCACATTTGTGTAAAGAGAGGATAGTCAGGTTTTAAGTATTTCATGAGAAGCTGTAGACTGCGTGTAATTAAGAAGATTTTAAGATTTAATGGTAAAGAAACACCACGAGAATACGTCAAAGTGTGCCATCCTCGAATCCTCGTAGAAAATTACTTAACAGATTATTTAAGGGTTAATTACTCATACTGTTGTTTTTCAATTATGTTTTTTTAGCGTTTTTTAAAAGTAGATCTTCACTTTCTTGACTGAGTAACTCATACGCTATTCTGGTTAGAAGACTTTAATTATTTTTTCATTTTGTTAAGCAGATGCAAGTGTCGAGAAGTGAAATTGAATTTCCGTTTTGGAATTTTGGAAAGATGACTTGGATTCATTTTAGGTTTTTTCTGGAAGAGACAAAGTAGCTATTATTTTTCGACCTACAAAGTGAACTACTCTGATTGACCTCTTGTGAGATACTCAAAAAAGCTTCTTATTAAGTGTGTATTTATTTTCGAATGTATTTAGTTTCGAATATTAAGGTATCACACTCTAAACTTGTCTTGAATCGTTGACCGTACAAATTCATATTGAATCACTGAATACTAAATTGTGTTACTGATATTTGTGTTAAGTAACGCTGTTTTAAACGTTGTTAGTTAAAAATTATGAAAGCATTTATGAGTATCTTTATAATTTAAGAACGGACACCGAAGAACCGTATATTAGAAATGTGTATAGGGAATTAAATTATTCAAATGCAATTCATGAAGCAACTTAGCGTTAGTTTTACACCCATGACATATGAAGCTAGCTTATTAGGAGATTTAAAATGTTAATGCACAAGGCATAATAAATGTGAAGGTAATCTTTAAATAAATTAAAGTGATTAAATAAAGTCTTAATG
>JAQGAC010002575.1:0-10010 GCA_034696585.1 Isotomurus maculatus
AGCAGTGGCAAAAATTTCCAGAAATATACTTTTTCTGGATTTCCCCTGCCAACGGCTTTTATATGTTTCCTCCTTAATATCTATTTTTCTGTTGCGTATTTTTCTTGTTTGTGTTCATCTCCGTGGGGTTCTTTGTATAGTTCCATTTCCTTTACATAATTAAAGACAAGGCAGTCCAACAGTCCCCCAATAAAAGTAAATGCTACGAAATCGCAGAAAATAACAAGGACAGCGTCACTTAAAAGTTAGTTTGTCATAAATCACAATGAAATATTTATAATAACGTTTGCTTACTTGGTGCAGTTAGATTAAAAATGTATCTTAATTGCTGGCCATTATAAAACATAGTTTCCCCTTTGCCGCAGGACGACCCACCCCAAACTAGGCACACGTTGTCTGTAAGTCAACGGAGTTTTTAGGGAATTAATTGCAGACTGCTTTACGCAATTTTTAATTTGTCTTATAACCAATAATTCCACATTAACGCATCAATAAGATCAAAACAGGAAAACATTTTAAATCGAGAACTGGGTTTTATTGCCCCTTAATTAGTCAAATACCTGTATGAAATGATCATGTTGCCTATCCTTCCAGTGGCATCTACAAACTTAATTAAAGCACTTATAGCTAAAACACTGCAAATATACTGGCACATCCTTCTGCACAATTTCCCAAAGTGACTGTGGCTTGTGGATGTGGAATGCACGAGCAACGTCCAACTGTATTATTCTCATAAACGGTACATCCTGCGTGGCATGCAGAATAGAACACCGCATTCTCCTCCTTACAGCAAACAGGAAGGATTTTGCTCGTTTTGCAGTTAGTCAGCATTACAACTTTACAACTGGACGTTAGATTCCAAGTCCGTCGGACATTTGAGATCCAAAGGCGATCTTTCCACTATCACAGCCCATCTGAGTAAACGAGATCTTCACCCGTTCCCCACACGTCCCGCGCATTAGCCTCTCCACAGTCACAAAAAGGACGGCCACCCTACATTCTGAAGTTGCGAATGAAGCTGTCGCGTCTCCATTCTGTTGAGGGAGGAGCGCACTTAAACAGGAGCGAGTCTCGTCGCTGGACTCCCTGCCCTCTGCGCATTCGCCGTGTGAAACTCCGTCCAACAGGACTTGGCTGCAGTAAGTGAGGCGTGAGAAGTGGGGGTGGGGCTCACAGGGGGCGACGGGGAGGAGGAGACTGAGAACGAACTCTCTCCTCCGTGTGAGGCAGCAAAGGTCAGTGACCCCCACGCCCCCGTGTGACCTGTCTAACTTTCGACCACTGTGAGTGACAAGTTGTCTTGTTGTGTTGCAGATGGGTGGGAGTTGCGGTGCTGGTGGGAGTGGTCTGCTCAGTCGATGTTCGTGGTCTGACTTCACTGACAAAAAGTGGCGGGCCTCAAGGGAATCTACTCGAGTCCGATGTTGAGTATCAACGTGGGAGAAGGGGACCCCTGCGCAGACACTCCCTTCCGACGTGGATCCTAGCGAAGCTCCTCGCGGACTTGACAGGAAGTGACGAGGTGGTCAAAAGTCGTCTGAACAGCAGAACCGACCCAACCAAAGACTGCCTGCTCGCCAGACCAGTCTGCTCGATGTCGAGCAAGGGTACGGAATTCGGGTCACGGGCTACGACTTGTGCTCTTGTGAAGTGAGGACCCGGATCTCACCAACGCATGCGCACTGGCGGAGCGAAGGGTGATGGGAAGCCTGGAACGGTGCGGGTGCAGACGAGGGAACCAAGGTCAATGACACGCGAACCGGAGACGGAGAAAGCAACCGAGAAGAAGGAAGGCGGAGAAGGTTGTAGTCTCGTCGCGGGACTCCTCGTCCTCTCCTCGTTCGCCCTCTGAAACTCGCGACTTGGACTTAATGTAATGAGTTGGTTCATGAGTGTTATCCATGTGAGTCTAAATTCCCGGTGTTCTAAATAAACTGATTCAGTAGAAAGCGAGTGAGTGTGGGATGATTTGTAAAATGTGCGTGCGTGTAGCCTAGAGGCGCTTTCTGTAGTCTTACTTACTCTGCTATACTGTGTAGCAAGTTTCAGGTTAAATGCCATTGGAGCAGAGCACAGAAGTCACATGTGGCGGGAAAGGCGACACACGGCCCTGCGAAGGATAGGCTCTCACTTCTGAGGATGTCACAGATGTTGGAAAATGCACAAGAGAGGCAGTACAGGGTTTTTATAAAAGGTACCTTCGGCATCCATCACCCACCACGCGTACATTTTAGTGAAAGTTACAGTTTTTACAACTAAGTTTGATTATGTGAATAATAATGAGTGTAGCTAACTTATTGAGGAGTGGAACTCCTCTATGGGAATTGTCACTCTAACCAACTATTAACTTAAACTCACACAATTATTTTAATTCGGATTGTGATTTTATTGATTTAGATAAATTAGAATTACGGAAAAGGCAGCACAGAATTCTGCCTCCAATGCTTAGTTTTATACTAATAGAATCCCGAGCCTTTTATGATCTCCGGTGCTAGAATTACACAGATCTTGAGGATCCAGTGCTTAGCAGTAGAGCCTTTAGAAGCTTTTTGTGTTCTGAAGAATAATTCCTAAAAATGAGTAAAGTAATCCTAAACGATGACCACCACCTACTTCTGGGTTGGGGCAAGTTCAGGGCAAAGGGACAGGAAGGGACCACATCTGATTTTATTACTTAATATCTAAAACAGACAAAAAGCGACAAAGTGTAAATAGCTTAAGGGTTAGAATCCATCTACAAAACAGAAGAGAGAAGACCTCTTACATAACCTTAACCTGAATACCAAAATGCTAAAATTTTAGCACACTAACACTTTTTAACACTAACACTTCTTAACACTAACACTTCTTAACACTGACGCTTCTTATATCTAGAGTATAGAAACTATTGTATTATATTACTGTATATGTTATACTAACATACTTCCCACTTGCCGATTGATGTCTCATCAATTAAAAAGTAAATCAGGAGAAAGCAAAGGAGCTCAAGTTGGATTAACTTCAAAAGCAGGAGAAAAAGTAAAGGTATCTATCATTGTTAAATAATCCGAATCAATCAAATTACAAAATACATCCATAACTTCATGTTTAAACAGTAGGTCAGGTTGTGAAGATATAGGCGAAGATATTGTAGAATTCTGAGAGGTGACTGTTGTCGAGTGTATAATAGGTAAGTTTGAGGCAGGATTGATTGGATGAGCTTTATTACGAATCAGAGAAGGATTGAATTTAGGAATTTTATATTGCAAAGAAGTTGATTCATCATTAAACGCCCTTGGCCAGTTAACAGCAGAGTCATCGCTCACAGAAACACGATTACGCCGCTGTTTTACGAATTAAAGTCTGATCAAAATAAACCAACCGGGACTATTGCAAGCAATAGTAATTGTATTTACTAAATTTTCATTAACCATATTATCATTAGCTCCTTTTTGTAATTCTTACTGGTGTTTATACCACCCTCGGCTTTTTTTCTGTCGATTGGACGTTGGAGGTTGAACATACTGAGAATGTTGAGGATGAGTTAGTCCCACTTATTTCGGGCCTTGTTGGGTGTTCACACACTCTAGCTCTTTCATTTCATCACGATTAACTGTCGCAAGGCCTTCTTTCTTCTTTTGTCGTCTCTCTTTTGTTGCGTTTCTTGTTTCGCTGCTTCTTGTGGTTAAAATAGGTTTTTTGTTTGCACCCTGTCATGCAGCATTCAGGGTTGAAATCCACCCTATTTAATTATTTTTGCGTAATGTATTTAGTTGAGTAAAAAGGATGGAAAATGCTAAAAGGATTGGTAGTAGATACTGTGGAGGTAGAACAAGAATCCTAAGTTATTGGGAAAGAGGTGTGTAGATGCGATTGGAGGGGAATAGACTGTTGTGGTTGAACAATTATAAATTGAGGAGTACAATTTCAGTTTTTGCGGAATTGCCAATCGTTGGTACTACAGTACCGATAATTGGACAATCGTGATCGTTAGACAAGGGTTGTGTGAAGGGAATCAAATGACGTAGGCAGTTTCCCGAATTTGTGCCCGATTAGGTGTAGGATATACCGTAGCGGTCAGGTGGTCGGCATGAACGTGTTGGTCGAATAAGTGGATTAACTACCGTACTAGAATGATCGTTATCGTCTTTAAAAAATCAGAATCAATGTGACTAGTTTGTGGGACTTTGGATCTACCATGAAGTTCAGTAATGGTTTTTCCAAAGGAAAGATTAGGGAAGGGAAATAAACGGTAGAATGGACTGCCAATAAATTGAGGTAAAGAGGGCAAATAGTTGTTGAGTGCAAAACAAATTGAAAGAGAATGAAGAAGGTTTATCACCAATAAATGTGATATTTTTGCCTCGAATATCTTTAAGTACTATGGGAGATAGATATAGATAGGTTGAGCCAGCAATGCTTGCGGGGCCGCTGACCTCCAGTTACCAACAGAAGACGACCCTGGTACCCGATTAGAGTGACGTTGTACGACAAAGGCGCGAGGGAGCTGGGTGTTGGTCTCAATGGATTGCTCAAGGCGCTCCACTCGAGATTGAAGTGATATTGTAGGTTTTCTGCCCTCAATCTGCGGTTGGACTTCCACTGTGACTCAAATGCTTGTCTGCAGCGCTGGGTGTACTGCCGAATGAATCCCTGCCTATGTGCCTCTCGTTATTGTTGATATGGCATTGATGGCCGAACGTGGGAGGTAGGACGTTCCACAACGGCAGCTAAGCTGTCAACTCTAGCATCGGTTCTCGAGGACCGTCCGTGCAAAACCATCAATTCAGTCTGTTTCGGTTTCCGACTTTACTCAAAGTTAGGGTACTTTGAGAACACATGCCTTGAATAAAGGGTTTGTGTGTTTCCAAAATTCAAAGGGATAATCCTAGTTTCTTTCAATTCAACGTTTATTACAATTTCAATCAAGTAAGTCCACACAGGCCCAAAATACCTGAAATGTATTGTTCAATAATGGTGAACATAAAAGTCTTAAAAATTCCTGTAAAGTGACTAGATTCTTATTTAAATGACTCACAAGTTGAGTCAGCTGTTTCATATTGAAACTTAAAAAGAGGAACATAATACTTGCATAATACTATGAGTAATCGTAAATTCTACAAATATTATTCAATAATAACAAGCAGCAAAAACTAAATTCAAGGATGCTCGAACAAAGAATTTCAGGCTGATTAAAACCTACAAGCGTCAATTTTCTTCGTGTTCCATATCGGTTTGGACTTTGTACGATGTTGTTTGGCTGGTTACTTGAGACTATTTGCTGTCAGCAACTATCGCAGTCAGGTTAGCAATCACCTCGTTCTCAGACGGCTCATCCCGTGGTTCAATGAAAACCTTGACATCAGCGTCATTCTTCGATGTAGTAAACCTGTCAATAAAAGAGACTGCTATTTTGGAAGTGCGAGAAACTTACACAAACGATAGAAAAATGTAATACAATACGGGGTTAGGGATGTTTCTTACAGCATGACTCACCTCCGGGGTTTCATTCAACCTAGCCAGTGAAAGGGGAGCAAGAGGATCAGCAGCAGAAAGATACTGTGGTGGACACGTGCGTGGGTGTGTTTGTGGATGTGCGGTGTCGTCTGACCGTAGGTCTCTCATCGAACTTGATCGGTCATCTTCATCATGCTGGAATTTGACGTTGAAAATCTCTTTCAAACTGCAGCACAATCCGAAGGAATTTTGACCTCCATCAACAAACTGGAGTCAAAGTTTGAACGTGCTGCCAAGAATTTCAAACGCGGACATTATGAAGTGTTATACTGGAAATTTTAAATCGAGCAAATTTTTTACAGTAATTGCTGTGGTAACCTTTGATGTTTTATAACTTAAATGATTCACAATTCAGCTGATTGAGTAATAATGTGGAAAATGTTTGCTTTATGAATGTAATGAAAATAATGTTTAGAGAGTTCAAGGAAACAGGAATGTGTGTGTGAATTCTTTAAAGGCAAATGCTAAACTTAACAACAAAGCTCTGTTTGAGTAATGATTGTATGTTACAGTCCGTACCTGCTCATGCTATAGAAGAAGCGTTATTCTTTCCTCCATCTCTATCTCCTCATACTGGGCGATAGTGTAGTTTCCATTGGCGGGTGCGGTGACTTCAAGTACTGGGGAATCAGTTGCGTGAGCAGAGTGGGGGGAAGGGACACAGCATCTACTTTATGAGCAGCATAAGACCATACAGCACATAATAGTCCTAACACCATTTTTCCATTAAAAAGCTTCTTTAACAAAGGCCTGATTTTCTTCTTCTTAGAGACAAATTTTTGGAAACCAGATTTGACTTCGTAGTTTGACCAGATCTTAAACGTAAATCACCTTTTCTCATTATTGCCTTTCATTTGCCTATCAACTTTACTCTGTTTAAGCTTGTTTGAGTCCGTGGATTCTGAGTTTAAATTCATATTCTTAGGATCTAGTGATGCCTTCGATGTACATGAACTTGAAGGAAGGGTCTCACGTTTGCCAGTAACTCTTGATGGAGGTCGAGTGTTGGAAAATTAAACAATTATGGAAGGTGGCTGTTTGTCAGGAGAAATAGGTTCAGGTTTAGGAGTTACGTGTGATGCTGGAGGGGTATTAAGAAATTTCACAATTTTGGAGGATGGTTGCTTCTCAGGAGCAATGGGCTCGGGTTTACCAGTAACATGTGATGAAGGAGGGTCATGGTGAGGTTTCATTGATTTGAAAGGTAGCTGCTTGTCAGGTGCAAGGAGCTGATTCGGTGTTTTGATTGGCGGTTCACCTGTAATGGGTTGGGTTGCCTTGTGTTTTGAGTGCTTATTGAAGGTTTGTTCATCTGCTGACTGTAGAGACTCTAAAGGTACAATTGGAAGGAAGGCCACCTGTGCTTGATGGTTGCTGAGAAGTTTGTTGTTGCCAAGATGTATTAGATTTAGGAGGTGTCACGACTGGCTTCTCAGGAATCGCTTTGTTCCTAGTAGTGACAGGTTCTTTATGTTGTATGTCCAAACATTTCTGTGAATTAACAAGTTGACTCCCATGCTTTGGATGTTGATTGTGTGTGCTTGACTAAATGTAAATTGAACCCTTGCTTGCAAAGATTCCTTTGGGGGGTTAGGTAAGACTTGAGTGCTAATTGCTGGATTAATTCGTGAAAGGCGGCGATTGAGCTGGTTGTTGAATTGCTGGAGCAATAGGTACTTTCACTGGTGTTAGTGGTTTCATCACGGGAGGCCGTGGTCTAGCTACAGGTGCAGGTGGTCGTGGCCTGTACTAAGGCAAGCCAGGAACAAGTTTTCTTTCAGAGTTTGAAAGTTTTATTAATTTCAGACCATTTGAGTAGTAATAAAAGCAACATACGGCAGACAAGAAGTGGAATCACAGTGTGCTCTTACCTTATGACGCTGATCATGTTCATTACTTGTGCAGAGAATGAAACAATCACCAGAAGTTTTGTCTTGTCTTAGAATGATTCCTGCTGCAAGAAGAAGCAGACAAAATCCAAGTGTTTTGAAGGCACTCATGATAAGCATGTTCAGTTCCTGTTGCTTTATGTTGCAATGGTGAAAGCTGAATGTAGACTTAATAAAAATGTTTAATTCATATTTACTTCTAAAGCAATTTTTAAATAAAATGTTGAAACAAACCTTCACATGAGTTTGCGCGTTTAAAATAAAAAGTTTATAAAAAAATACTCTCCGAGAACATCCCATTCAGTAGCAAGCGTCCGTAGGGAAAGATACTACCTTGAGCTTTAGTCTACAATTCATTGTATTATACTCAACACAGCTCACAATCGAAAACTACCATTTCAACTTATCTGGGATTGTGGCCAACTGCAGCAAGGGAGCAGATTAGTAAGTACAGATTTAAAGATTGGTTTTCAAATTTGCAATTATTGACTCCTTTTAGTACCAGGATTGTAGAAGGGGGTAATCTGCGACATCTCAATTTTATTGCAGTATCTGCATTCGTCATGCTACCTTGGGAATTATAGTTTGGATCGTAATAGATAAATACTGTAAAGTTCTATAAATGCTGTATGATTCTACATCACATACTTATATAACAGTCTTGGTTTCGAGTAATGATAATGAAAAGTACTAAACTTATGTTGGTGCAAGTTTCATGTTGTGTGTAATTTAGAAATAAAACAAAGTTTTTAACCAAAATCACGTTGAAACGACGAAAAACGACACCCCCGCCACGCGCAGTTCTCCCGAGTTTATGGATTCCACGAGACGCTTGCAGCCTTCCTATTTGCTCACGTCAACTTGCACTACCACCACAAATTTCCCTGTGGCAATGACGCGGGCGGCGTTGTAGTTGGGAGGCCGTCTTCCGCAGAGAACCAGAAACTTGGCGCCTTCGTTTGCTATCCACTTGGCGGCCTCCAGTCCCATTCCCCTGAGTACCCCGGTTTCAAATACGAACTCCGCTCGTTGAACAGCAGCTGACGTCCTCCGCCATCTCCGCCACCCACGTCACTCCCGTCCGCCGTCGACGGCATACTCACGACAATCTTTCCGACGTGACGCGCCTTCTGCAGATGCGTCAATGCCGCGCGGATCTCCACAGCCTCACACGACTCGTAAGGAAGGCGGTGGATCTTTCCTTTCGACATGAAGTCCTCCAGATGAAAAAGAAGATGCCTCCACGACCCATACGACTCGGACGTCAGGTCGACGATTTGATAGTCGACATCGGGTCTAAGATTTTCGACTTCGTCGAAACTCCACACATTCAACTTGCTCATTTCAATGAACCTGCCGTTGTTTGCGGTGGCGTTGAGGGTGGCTTCCTTGAAACCGGGTCCCGTGAGTGAATTCAGTACAACGTCAAATCCGCGGCTCTCCGCCACCCGCAGGATTTCCGCAGCGTAAGATACGTCGCACGAAATCCTGCCGGCGCGATGATTCTCTGGCGACTGGCGGTGTTGATTCACACGCCACCAGATGCCGTGTGAATCAACACTGTCTCGCCCTTCTTTAACTTGACAACGTCAACGAGGCAGAGATACGCTGTCGCGAACACAGCGGGAAGCGTTGAACCATCCGAAAAAATGAAGTTTTGCGGCAGCGTGACGACACTTTCTTCCGGCACGACGACGTGAGTCGGCAGACCTTCAAACCCAAAGAAGCCTCCGATGACGGCGTCTCCCGCCTTTAGATTTTTGACGCTGGTCCCACCGCGCTGACAACTCCCGCCATGTCCGTTCCAACAGCCGCGGCTTTATGACGCTGAAGAGATCACGGAAGTTGAGTGCCGCTGTCTTCACTTCCATTTCGATGTTGTCTGCTTCGACTTAACGACACTGCGACACTCGGAACCTCAAGTAAGCAATGTCGTTTGTCGCGGAAAAAGCAAGTTCAAAGCGCGTCAAGTTCTGAGTTTAACCTTTTTGATTCTCAGCGCGAAGGAGTTTCCGTTTCTAACTGCCAACCTTTCGTCCTTCTCCGTCCACAGCGTGCGGAGAAGGCTGACGGCAATCTTCGCGGGAGTGTCGTGCGGGTAGACGTCCACGTTGACGCAGGAGAGGTTGGGAAATTCACTGCGGTAAGTTCTGCTCATTCCCCAGAGAGGAGCCGAGTGAGGAAAGCCAATCGACTGATCTCCAACGACAACTGCTCCTTTCGTGACCACCACCAACTTTGGAGGTGTCGAAATTGTCGACAGTTTACAGGAGATGAGAGTCTGGAGGAGGAGAAGGAAGTTCTTCGACGACTCTTCAGCGTCGAAACTCCTCCCGTCGGAGACAAACTCGACACCCTCGCCGTGTCCGCTCTTGTTAACGGAATTGGTCATATTCTTAGCAACGGACTGAATCCCATAAGAATCCCATGTTAACTGCCGGCTGTATCTAGTCTGAGGAGACTTAACGTACAGACTTCATTGATGTCTCAAATTGAAGCTTAGACTAGTCGCTCGAAATGCTGGATGAAGATTGTTGGAAAAAATGTCGTGAGCTGAGTAACACAGCAAAGTAGACAAAAAAACACGTTTTTTCACATAAATGAGTTAATAACTCAGGAACAGGA
>JAQGAC010002576.1:0-10004 GCA_034696585.1 Isotomurus maculatus
AAGTTAATAACGCAAATATTGACTTCAGAGCAGCTAAATTCATTGTGTAGTTAGTTGTTTCTTCGGTTCGAATTTCTGTATTTTTCTCTGTAACATGTTTGTATTTGTCTCCCTGTCGTCTCAGCGCAGTATGCTTCTCTACACTCCCTATGTATAATTTCTTATTGCTTATGTCGATCTTTGTGTGTCTGACGTAATGTCAAGATGTACTTACTCATTTTTGGAGATTTCATGATCAATAAAATTATTATTATTATTATTTGGAAATCTATTTGGATATTCCAAGGGTAAGTAGAATTTAATTTATTTCGTCACCTAAACTTGGAAATAATATTGCCCAACCGTATTTTAATTATTGAAAAACTTGATTTTTCAGAGCCATAGTTAAATAACAGCAAGCATTTGTAACGCAGAACAAACACTTATAGTAAATTTCTGAATCTCAAGGTGTTGATGAGACAGCAATAAACGCTGGAATGCATCCCAAAATCAAGTATCAAGTACAATGATGGTCTCAAATTGCCTCGAAGGGGAAAGAAGGATATGTTGGCGGAGGGACCCCAAAAAACGTTGTTTGTTTACACTCATTATTCATGTCCATAGAATCATGAAGTTATCATCTCCTAGTAGTTTTAATTAACTTCGGCTGTACTGTGACTCAGTGACTATTTAATGTTAAGTGAAAACTCCATAGTCAACGAATAAGGTAAACTAAATTCTGAGGAACAAATTGTAATCAACTGGAAATATCAATTGTTTTGATTTAGTAATTCTTTGTCATGAATGTGGTTAGGTGCAAATGATGTGCGACCACAAGACTCGTCCTCCTTTTTCGTAAGTCATTCTTTACAAGTCTTTCTTACCTTTCTTTTTCACTTCCAATGAATGCAAATTGTAAATCTAGCAAACTTTCAATATATTTTTACCTTTACACTCATTCATCACTTCGTTTTAATGAACAGATTGCTAAACGTCGACCCGGGTGTGGAGATTCGTATAATCTCCTTTGTCGCCTCTGGAGACGGGGGACTCCGCGACGTACTCAATTTGCGTCTAGTCTGTCGTACCACAAAATCCTGGGTCGATGCTCTTCCCAAGGCCCAAGCAGACGATATCTTCTCGAAGGCGCAAGTAGTTTTGGAATTTCGTGACAAAGAACTTTCTGAATTTTTGTTGTCCCCTCCACCGTTTGGAGTTACGACCCTGACCCTCATTGACGAAGATAAGCCAACAGAAAACGACGATATGACACTGACTAGATTCTGTGCATTCTGGAAATCAAAACTAGAGACTCTTGAAATCAAACCTTGCCAGTTGTATTTTGAAAACCCACCAAACCTTAATCTTTTGGATCCCCTGAAGTCGCTCAATGTGATTCATTTTACGACCGAACATCTTTTGCATGTTTAAGGACATCTTCCATCTTCCATCTTGCTTCCATCGTGTTTCCAGAAGGTCGCGGAACTCCACCTTAACTTTGTTGACCTTGGAGAGTTCAGAAATCAGATATTTACGCAACTCAAGAACAACAATAACATAAAAATGCTCAGTTTTCCCTGTACAGCAAGGAGGTCTTAATGGAACTTGCGAATTTTATTAACAAGAGAAAAAGCGATACTGGGTTTCGCTTCACATTCGGCTTGGAGTCCTATAAACCTGATTGGGAGTCTGAAGACTGTAACCAAGAATTCCGTGAGTTTGTGAATTCAATCGTCACCTCAAAGTAAAAAATTCGACTTGTGGACATAGCTGACTTGGGCCAATTTATAAAATTTATGAACGAACAGATTACACGCGATAGTTGCATCAAGTTGCTTCCAAAAATCGAGTCCGCGAGAACCTGGACTCCCACAGAAGACACATTGTCACTGCTAGAAAGTCTTCCTGGAATAAGAATTGTCGGACTCATTGACTTTCGTCAAACATCCGCCGACTCCAACAGAGTGACTTTTCCCCCTTTGCTGGAAAAACTGGACTTCGCTGGAAGATTCCCTGCATGTGGAGGTCTTCGTCAATCCTTGACTTCCTTCACATTGATACAAGGCGAGTATGGCATCAACAGCCTTATCAGTTCGCTCAACTTGTTAAGAGATCGTTGTCCCCAACTAGCCTCACTACAAATTCATATTCAGTATTGGCCCTCAGCTGAGGAAAGACTGGTCGTAAACTTTGAAAGAACCCGTGAATTCATTAGTAAGTTGTTTGTTAGCACTTAAATTAGGCTATACTAAAATTAACTGTCACAAAATCGGGAAAAGTCCCACAACCATAAATATGTGATTGAATTGAATTTTAGACTTAAGGAAATTGACCTGCTATTATTGCATTAAGGTGGAAGAATCCTCATTCCTGCAAATGGAAGAGTATCGGGCTGCTTTTGTGGAGTTATTTGACTTCCAAAATTTGGAATTGACGGAATTGGAGCTCAATTTCTTGTTTGAAGCTGAAGACAGCCATAAGACGAAGCCTTTGGTACGCTCTCATGTAATTTAAGATGTGATATTACTTTTGTAATTAACAGACCTCTTTTATGTTGACTTCCTGAAGGTGGACGAACGAATGCTCAAACAACTTTGCGAAGGACCGTCCGCGAAATCCTTGTGCAAGATTCAAATCAGGAACTTTTGCGGGAACCCGAATGCAATTCCTCTGATGGAGAAGTTAAGGACATTAGCCGAAGAAAATTTGAAGGCGCTAAATGAGAGGCAGGGATGCACACGACGTCAAAGGAAGAACTAAAATCAGGAAGATCTGCAGTAATCAGAGTTAGATTTCTTCGTCTTGGAATTTGATCTTGTTTGAAATAAACATGAGACTTTACACTTGTCCTTATTAAGAAATATCTGAAACTGGGTGGGTGTTGAGTTTGCTAAAAATCCATCTGCGTATCCACTTTACAATAGATCTTTTGATTAATCCATTTCCCAACGTGGATATGTTTACTTTTAAGGCACAGACCGATGACTGCTAAGAGAAAAGATTCGACTGCAAACCGCTGTAGTTTATTCTTATTTCAGATTATCCTTCATATTCACTGAATAAACTATGAGAGAGATGGTTGGACGGCAAATAAGAATAATTCAATAAATTCCGTAACATACACTTTAAAAACTTACAATGGACTGCTTAAAATAACCGACAGGAGGGCTGTCAGGAAGTTAGATTTTAGTCCTAATCCACGAGTTTCTACCTTTCCACAAGTTTCTTGTGTCAGAGAACTTCACAATCAGTTTTTAAAATGTTACGAATTCAAAAGTTGAATGTTTTATTTAAGAAGTTTGTAATTTAGTGTCTGCGCTCCGAGAATATGCTGCGTAGGTTTTGGTTGGAAATGATATCAATAACGTACATTTAAAAATCTATTTAGATGTTCCAAGAGTAAGTAGAATTAATATTATTTTACCTAAGCTTTGAAATCCGATTGCCCAACAACAATTTAATACTTATTAAAAAACTTGATTATTTAATCAGTTGGATTATTGCTAATTAGATAATTTGATAGAGTCAAGGGTTTAGTTTGAAATATATTTATTCTCGAGCTTTCGAACAAAACTTTGTTCTTCTTCAGGAATGAATTAGACTTAGAAGAAAATATTATACATTCTGCACATATCTCAATTTAGAAACTAAAAAACGCTAGAAAGAATCCATAGGAATCATCACTTGATCGGCCTAATAAGAAGGACTATTGTAGGTAGTGTGATACGGTTGCATTTGATTCCTACATTATTGTTCATGGTCTCAGATTTATATTTATTTAAATAAGTAGCTTCTTTTATTTTCTGAAAACCTCCTCTGCAATCTCTGTCCATAACTTGTAAAGAAGAAAACGGAAATCGACCTGGGTTGTTAATTAGATGTGCTGCTTTTGCTGAAGTTTTTTGCAATGATTTGGATGTTCTGGCATTCTCAATTTTAAATGGACGTAAGTCTTCCATCAATGAAATTGCTTTTCTAACTTTATTCAAAAAATAAACCTTCTCCTTGAGAAGTTTTGATTAACTGGAAGAGAGGAAATAAGTGTACGGACAGTTTGACATGGTCTGATGAATTCTGTAGGTACATTTTTGCAACACATTGCAAATGAGGAATAGAGACAAATGTCTCTATTCATTCATCATTGGAGACATTCACATCATTGGAGACATTCACAACTAAACACATGGAAACCCAAATAAGGCCTTATTTCCCTAAATACGCATATTTCACACGATTTTTGGACTGACGTTTCGAAATTGAACATGAATTAATAACAGAGAACTATTTGCTTTTGACACTAATGGTTAAACAATTCAAAGGACTTGATGAGGCAATGCTAAACTCCGGCATAGATCCCATGATCAAGTGTCAAGTCCAGTGGTGGTCTCAAGTTGCCTCAAAAGGAAGAGAGGGGATTGATGGCGGTGAGTTACTCAAAACCTGTTGTTTGTTTACATTCCGTATCCATCTCCAAGTGAATCAGGAAATTATTACATCCCAGTTATTTTATTTCGCTTCGGCCGTGCAGTGATTACGATTTTTAAAGTGACGTCAAAATTTTATTGTCAACAAACAAAGTTAACTAAATCCAAAGGAACAAAATATAATCAAGTACAAAAATATAAGGTTTCAAGTGTATAATTAGCTGTCATTCATGTGATTTAGTGAGAGGTATGTGTGACAGTATGACTAGTTCTCCTTTGTCGTAAGTCTTTATTTTTAAGCATTGCTTGGGTTCCTTTTTAACATTTGATGAATGTAAATATTTAATCAAACAAGTATTCGACGAATTTTTACACTTACACCTATTCATCGCTTTGTTTTAATGCAAAGGTTGCTAAACGTCGACCCGGGTGTGGAGATTCGTATAATCTCCTTCGTTGCCTCTGGAGACGGGGGACTCCGTGACGTACTCAATTTACGTCTAGTCTGTCGTACCACAAAATCATGGGTCGATAAGCTTCCAAAGGCCCAAGCTGACGCTGTCTTCTCGAAAGCGCATGTCATTTTGGAATTTTGTGACAAAGAGTTTTCAGAATTTTTGTTATCCCCACCACCATTTGGAGTGACGGCCCTGACACTCATCGATGCAGATAATCCTATAGAATACCAAGATAGAACGCTGACACGATTCTGTGAATTCTGGAACTCAAAAATAGAGACTCTTGATCTAAAAAATTGTTGGACTTACTATGAAGTACCACTTAACTACAGAATTTTGGATCTATTGACGTCACCCAACTTGATTCAAATTAAATTCGAACGTCCTTTTCTTTACCTGTTTAAAGACGCAAATATCCCTTCGTGTTTCCAAAAGGTCGCAGAACTCCACCTCAACCTCTGTGACCCCAGCGATTTTTATAGAAACGAGATTTTTGCGCAACTCAACAACAACCTTAATCTCAGAGTGCTCAGTGTTGACTTGTTCAGCAGGGAAAACGCATTTAACCTTACCAAGCTGATTGAGAAGAGAAAAAATGACACTGGGATTCACTTCACCTTAGGCTTGGAGTCCTATATATTACCTTATCAGGAACGTGAAGAGGGTCACAAAGTATTCCGTGAATTTGTGAATTCAATCGTCGTCTCGAAGTCAAAGATTAGACTTGTGAAAATCGATAACTTGGGAAATTTCGTGGAATTTATGAACGAAGTGATTCCACGCAATAAGTGCATCGAGCTGCTTAAAAGAATCGAGTCTGTGGGAACCTGGAAACCTACAGAAGACACTTTGTCGCTGCTCGAAAGCCTTCCTGGGATAAGAAAAGCAGGACGTATAGACTTCAGTGACCTATCCATCGAATCCGACAGGGTGACATTTCCACCTTCTTTGGAAAAGCTAGAATTTTTTGGAAGGTTTCTTGCGTGTGGAAGTCTTCCTCAATCCTTGACCTCCTTCTCATTGGTAGATCTCGCTTGTGACATCAACACGTTTAGTAGTTCGCTAAACTTGTTGCGAAGCCGTTGTCCCCAATTAGCCGCACTTAAAACATTTACTCGGTATTTTCCCTCCTATGAAGAAAGACCAGCTGACAACTTAGAAACAACACATGAATTCCGTAGTAAGTAATGACACTAAAATCACTCTATGCAAACACTTTCAATTACTAAATCAGAAAAATTCTTGAACCCAAACATATATGATTGTTTGAATTTCAGATTTAAAGAAGTTGAGCTGCTATTATTTTGTGATGAGATCAGAAGGGTCCTCCATGGAAAGACTGAAAATAGAAAAATATCGGACTGCTTTTGCAAATTTATTTGACTTTAAAAATTTAGAGTTGACCGACTTGGAACTAGGATTTGAACCTATAACAGCACAAACGCAGCCGCAGCGTTTGACTGACCGCAGCTGTAACTTAATGCCGTTGGTATATTCTTTTGGAAGCTACGATGAGTTTACTTATGAAACCTTAATTTACCTGTTTTCCTTTGACTTTCTAAAGGTGGACGAACAAATACTCACACAAATTTATGAAGGGCCGTCCGCGAAATCCTTGCGCAAGATTCAAATCAGTAACTGTTTCGTGACCCCGAAAGCAATTCCTCTGCTGGAGAAGTTAAGGTCGTTGGCCAAAGAAAATCTGAAGACACTAAATGAGAGACAGGGACGCATGCGACGGCCAAGGAACAAATCAAATCAGGAAGGTCTGTGATAATTTGGGTTACTTCTGGTTTATTTTATGTTTATCTTATTTGAAATAGAAACGAGTTGTTTTGCTTTGTAACGTGAAATATTTGTAATCAATATGGGTGATTGGTCTAATAAAATCTTATCCTCTCAACTTACCAAGCCTTTGTTGACAATTTCACTTCCAATTGGGACGATTATTGCTTCGTAGGAACTAATTGATAACTCACACACGATAAAACCTTATTATGTGAACAGGAGTAATTTATTCATATTTCAAATAATCCGCAGCATTCTTTGAACGAACATTAAGGTAGTTAAATGTACGGCAAATAAAAATAATTTTATAAATTCTACACTAACATTGTATAAACTTACATGTACCACATTTGAATCAACAAAAGCACATCTAACCTTTTAATTGAAAATCTAATCCTTGGCTTATAACAGGTTTCTTGTAATCGAGGATTTCAGAATTCATGTATTTTCAAAACATACTTAAGGGTTAAAAGAAGAAATTAAAAATAGTTAAGTGGTAATCAATAGAAGCACGAGACCTACTTTATTTAATACAGCTGTTTGACTTATCATAGGTAAATTTGATTCCTTTAAGGCAATTATATATATATTAGTGGCAGTAGGTTAACGATCAATATGTGTAATTTAACTGCATGCTTCTAGTTCAACTGTTAATGTTACGCAGAATATGTAAACGCTGAGACTTGTGCCACATCATCGCGGGATATCACTTTGCCTCAAATGAAGAAAGCAGAATTGTTGGCAGCAAGACATTTCATTAAACTCGAGTTTTGACATTCAGAACCCTTCTGTAAACTTACACTTAATTCCTTCCTGTTTACTTAAGTTTTCTTGTGCTGCAAATTTGTTATTTTTAATGTGACATCGAAGCTTCATTGTCAAAGGAAAAGACAAAAGATAACTTTAAATCCAACGAAGAAAATCAAATACAAAGATAAGCCCTGTATCAGTGTGATTTATTATAAATAGATCTTACAGTCGCAACAGAACTTTTAGTCTAGTGCCAAAATGACCAGCTCAGATCTTTCGTAATTTTTTATTTTTAATCGCTTTTTTATTTTCCTCTAATTTCTGCTTAACATTAGTTTTCAAAGCCAACAAGCATTCCTTAAAATATTTTCTCTGTGATTTTTAAGGCTGTTGGGAGTCGACCCGGGACTGGAGAATCTGATACTCACATTCGTTTTCTCGGGGGACGGGGGCCTCCGAAACATTCTTAATTTGCGTTTGGTCTGTTCCACGACGAAAGATTGGGTAGACCATCTCCCAAAAAAACTTGCGGATGTCGTGTTTTCCGAAGCGCAGGTGACCATTGGAACTGGAATGGCTTGTCTCAGTCTATTTCTGTCGAATCCGCCCCTGTTCGGGGTCACCACACTGTCTCTAATAGGAGGAAATTATGAACACCTTAAAGCAGATCCAAAAGCAGCTGTAGCTACGTGCGCTAGCTTCTGTGGTTTCTGGAACAAAAAATTGGAAACTATTGAGTTCCAGCGTGAATATTACGGCACTTACTTTTTTAACTACCTTCTGTTGGAACTCCTGGAAATGCCCAATCTACGCACACTTAAATTCTTTGGCGATTTCAAAATACCAGAGGCATCAGCACTCCCTTCGTGTTTCTATAAAGTCAGAGAAATCCATGCGCATTCCATTTTGTTCAATACTGAAATAAGGAGTGAATTTTATTCTCAACTAAAGAATAATGAAAATCTTGAAGTGCTTCTTGTGGATTTGAACGATGAGGAAGACATGGTGGGAGTTACCAAGCTAATTGACCACAAAAAAGAAAACTCTCGGCTTCAATTGACATTCACCTTCAGATCATATCTGGAGATTCCTCAGTTTGCGTTTTCTTGGGAACCCTTTCCTAAGTTCGTTTTGTCGATCGTCGCTTCCAAGTCCAAAATTCGGCTCCAGGTTCGGGACTTGGATGACTTCAAGAAACGGGCGAAAAATTGGCTACGGCATCAGCCACACTCCGTTTGTCTTGAGTTGTTTAAGAAAGTTGAATTGATTAACCGTTCGTGAACATATGCGTGTTCCACGAACAATCTTTATTGAATTGAACGCCCGAAAAATTTCCAACAAACAATAAAGGATGTTATATCATTTTAGGACCTTACACATTACTCTCTTAATGATCCTTTTTACCTCAAATCTCAATTGAATAAGTAAATATGCTGCTTAGATTTTCACTCAGCTTAAAGGAATAAACAAGAAGATTATGTAATTTTTCTATCTAGTTTTATCCGTTATTTTTGCGTAACGCATCAGAAAACAATCGAATGAAGAGCAAGCGATACAAGGTCATGCGAGGTCGAATGAAGAGCAAGGAATACAAGGTACTGCGAGGTCACTCACTAGAGTTCTGTCGTTCAAAAATTCAACTTCCGAAAGTACTTCAATTCAGTAGTCAATCAATTTTAGTCCTTGTATTGGCACTCAATTCTAGTGCAACTGATCCTTGAATTTCGATAAAATACGCTTTTCCTCAACGTACAGACAAAGACAAATCTCTGATTTCATATTCAATCTCCTTCATTCAGAAGAGAAGAACAGAAGATTCCAAGTCTTCAGCAGGGTAAGTCATATGGTCACATTGCTCCTCAAAATCTAGGTAGGCAGTTCCATGCCTGGGCTGTTTAAACTCATGTTAACTTTTGTCAAATTTTAGCTACGCTAGAAATTCAGTGTTTGCTTTGTTTAAACAGATGTTTAAAGCGGAGTTTAAAACTCAAGTACTGTACTGTTATTTCACGCCAATGAAGTTGTAATAAATTTGATAACGAGAATTGTACTAGGACTTCAAAGAAACTATTATTAAAATGCATTTGTCTCGTGTTTGACGAAACAATTGAATTAATTGTATGCTTGATTTCGTGGTGAAGAATTGCTAGCATCGAGAACACGAGAGAAACTCAATTTACGGATTTTTTTATTCTTATTTACGGAAGACACAAAGGAATTCAACCCTTAAAGCTAGAAGCAAAGTAAAATTCATTCTTCTATTCCAACCTGCAGGTCCATTTCCCTCAAACAGAATAAAATTCTATAAAGTAGCCTTAAAAAAGTATAAAGCACAACTTAAAAGATATCTCGCTTTGCCTCATTAGGTGGGAAGGTTGTTGGCACTTAAATATTCAAACAACAGTTACAAGATGACATTAAGTGTTTTTATCCAATTAAACTAACAACAAACAACATCTGTTTTATATTATTTAGTGATAATTTAACCCTGACGTCAAAAGACAAACAACAACATTCGAGAAGGACGGAATGACCAGTTTTTCTCTTTCGTAAGAAGTTATTCTTTTGTGTCTTCCTTTGTAAATTGTAAATCTTCAAAACCTGA
>JAQGAC010002577.1:0-10002 GCA_034696585.1 Isotomurus maculatus
GAAAGGTTTAGAAAGGGTGACTTGCAGGACAAGTTTGCTTAAGCTTTGTCCCTTCGAACTCTGAGGAATGGATCCTTAAAAAGCCTCCTTTCATTGTCCACTACATTTTTGTCCCTGGAGAAAGTACAACTGCTTAATGCACAAATGTATTGTCACTATTGTCGTTCTCCAGAGAAGATTGCCGCAATCTCCACAGTCTCTCCATTCTTTCACACACATCCCAATGACATCGAAACCTGTTGACACGATCATCTCCGGACCTCTGGACAACTTTTCTCTCTCACACACACAGCCACATTCATTCGGACAACCCCCACCGGTCATTATTTACTCCATCTGATCCATCATAATAATAATCGTCATATTCATTCACCTTTGTCAGCCTTCCGATACATCCATCCATCCATTCACCTCCATTTTTCACTGTTCTTATGTGAACCCCCGTTTTTTACCAAAGACTCAGCGCACCCATGAATGAATTATATGTTGAAATCGATTCCATATCAAACAAGTGACCAGTTTGCTTTCCACTTTGTTTCGTATCCTTTCATTCACAAAAGTGCAGCAGAATCTGCTAAGCTTCCAGTGAGAACCAAATAGCTAAGCTCAGCCTGAAACTTCCTTCAATCCCATTTCGTCTAGAAATACAAAGCTCTAGAACTAGAGCACTAGCTAACTTTGATGCTTCCCTTATTGTATAACACACCATTCTGCAAACACTTATTTGTTTTATGTACTTTCCCATGGAATATGCAAATCAATATTTGACAGGAGGAAGAGAAAGCAACAAGTTCACGAGAGAGAGACACACTCAAGTCCACGTGGAAAGAAACGAGCCCGGAAAAGTCACAAAGAAGAAGAAGTAAAAGTCTCAAAGTCTCAAAGCTCAGTTCTCTGGGGTCTTTCATATTTAATCTGCCTTTTTCTACTTCACATTCCCGCACACAGTCACACAGCAAACAGCAAACAAACTGTCTGCATAAACGACTTAATTACTCTCCTCGCAAATGTCAGCATCCTTTTTCTCCACAGCCCAAGAATCTCCTGTCTTTCCCTCTACACGCCTCAAAACTGCAACGTGATGCAAATCTTCCTTCTCAGAAGCAAAAACTCTTCAGTCCTGCTGCCCAACTGTCTTCAGGAACACAGGAAATCCAATTCATTACATATTTGTCTTGTGTCCAGTGTCCACTTCTCTACGCACGCACACTTACACACATTTCATAAACAAATCATCAATCACATTCGCACTCTCAGCTCACAACGTGTCAAAGAATACAAAAAATACAAAAATACTTTACAGGTTGCTTTTTATCCCCAGCCAAAAACCAAGTCCCGAAATCGTCTACTGTTCTATTGACGTGCTATTTTATTCTAAACTGGAATATTTGAACCGAAAAAACAATATCATTATGAATATATCGATTTCTCATTAGAATAGGGACGAGACTCTCTGTCTCAGTTCTCCTTATAACTTATTCTTCCAAAGAAATGAATAAGGAACTCAGCCACTAAAACATTCGCATTCAATTCAGTATGAAAAAACATTCCGTTGTTTTCGCATAAATATTTCTTATTAAGATGGGTAGCCCATGCTGAACTGAAGGGAATAATAAAACCATAGAAAGGTAGGCTTACAGAATAAAGCACGGGAGAAGAAGGGAGAACCAGCACAGCCCCTGGAAGACTTGAGATGTGTTCCATTTGGTGCCCCACGGGGTGGAAGAACAACATTTTACGACTCATTCTTAATTAAAGAAAAACAGGAGAACAGGAGAAGTCGTTCTTCAACCAAAGAGATGAGATTTAAATGAACTCTCCACGTAAATAAACACTTTTAATTTCCACGCGACTTCATTTGAATTTCTCTCCTTTTCTCTCTCATCTCTCCGTGAAAGAAGAATTTACTTTTTAGTACGTAACAAATTGTACCAAATTATGAGATTCTTCATTCTGCAAAAGCAAAATGTTCATCCGCTGGGAAAAACGAAGAAGGTCCTCCGGAACTCCCTAATCTCTTTACAGAATCCACACAGCAGTACAGCACAGCATTCCGCCTGTTGCTTCCACTTTCAGAAGAAGCCTGTTTACTCCGAATGACAAGAAGAAGGCTGAAGGCCCAAGCAAACAGCACAGAGCAAACACCAAAACATTTCCTACTAACTAGAGATCATCTTCACAGAACGGAAGTCCAAGTAAATATCCAATATTAAATGCAAAAGTGACATTCACAATTTACATGAATAAAGCCACCCACTCCTCCATAAAGACTCTCCACCGTAGAGTGTCAAGTTACCCGCTTTATCCCGAAATCCCGTCCTTCAGGTAATTATCTTGACATTATCTCCCGACAAATCTCACCACTTTGGCAATCACAACCTTAAATTTCTCGCTCTCTTGTCTTTCCGAATCTCTTGAGAGTCTCGAGCATCTGGAGAAGCTCGAAGAAACGGGATTTCCCCGTGAAGAGGACCACTTGCACTTGAAAAGCCTTTTTTCATAAGGACCCTCACTCAAACATAATACACAATAAACACATGCATCCAATTTCCCGTTAGACTTGTGGCCGCATGGTGCCTACTTGCCTACCGGTCTGTCTTTGTCTTTCCTTGATGAAGAAATACTTAATGAGAGCGTATTATTTGCATAATTCCAGTTGTCTAATCATCAACGAAATAAAAAGGTGTCCCTTCAAGAGCTCAAAAGACAAACTACCCTTAACCCTTCCTTATGCAAATGAGCACAGATTCAGAATATTAAGTGACCCGAATTTAAAGAAATTTACCTACAAAAGAACACGAATCAAATTACTCAACTTTTTTTGCATCTCAAGTCTCAAGTACCCTCCGCCGTTTAATATTCCGTAGGTTAATATTCCCTATCCGCCCTCCTACAGCTCACAAGTCCCTTTCAAACTCAACGATATCATCCACATAAATAAACTCTGAGCGTCTTTTAGCCTTTTCATCCCACAAATTACAAGTTCGTTGACCAAGGAAAAACTGTTTTTTTACGCTTTAACACATCATTCACCATTTGTCGTGTGTTTTTTATGCTTTACACTTCAAAAGCCGGGTTAAGCAACTGATCACACACACACAAGAAGACTTACTGAAGGACAATCCCCACAAATCATTCAAAACAACTTTCTTTTACTTGTTGCTCAACTGATTCTATTCCTAGAAGATTTCGCTCAAAATCACAACAAAAATTTCTACCAAAATATCAAAATCCCTTTCTCCCATATTCTCACACTAAAGACTAAAACCCCATAGCCCAATTCACCACACTCATTTGTATTTAAATCTCTTAAAAGAAGGAACTCTTTCCAAAAGTCGCCCTTGACACGGCACGTGGGAGCAAAAAGGAATAAGAAGCTGCTGGACAATTCACAATTGTGAATCGGAGAGTGTAGAGCAAAGCCCAGCGTACTTTGTCCAGTTGCCCATTCATTCTCTCATCATGTCCAGCAGCTGCCTTCTTCCCTTACTCTCCAAACATTCTTGAAATTACAAATTAAGTCATTCGACACTTCAAATTAAACTCGAATATCGAATCATCTCACACAGTCAGATCCATTTACACATTTACACAGTTACACACACACACACATTTGCACCTTCACCAAACCTCTCAAAACTCTCATCTCTTCTTCTTCTACCCTCTCCCACATTTTGCCAACCTTCTCTCATCTCACCTTTCATTTTATTCGCATATTAACTACCAACCTTCTTTTATCTTTAAGGAAAACTGGGGTGAATTTCCACGAAAACTTTTATATCACCACAAACACCAGCTCACTGCCTTCTCCCGTTCTCCCATCTCCTTGCAATTATTTATTTCCATTTGCCATTTGACTTGCAAAAATCTTCCCTAAGGATTCTCACCTCTAATCTTAAACCTCATCTCCCAACTCTAAAGACTCTCAACAACAAGCATCATCAATCATCACAGATTTATGTGTATCAACTCCTTAAGTGTAGACATCAATAACTCCTTATGACTCAAACTGCATTAGTATTTATTGTTTTATGTCCATCTCAATTCACAAATCAATCGGATTATTCCACAGCGACTGATGACGGTGAACAAACCTAATAAAGCTGAATTTCTCGAATTTATTCACACTTGCACTGAATTCTCAAAGCAAAAGAAAGAAACTAGGAGACTGGGTTAACCTTTAACCCCAACATGGGCGATGTGGGACGTAAATCTCATAATAATCTTTAATGTACTCGTTCCTACTTAATCCTGCTGCTGGTACAGTTCCATTTATATTCAGTTCTATTTTACATTCTGGCTTAGTTTTTATATTTTGTATATACACAACCCGAACAACAGTTCAAGGTTGGGGGCTCCACACAACCACAAGTGAACAGTGAATTAATATTTAAACAGTCAACAGTAGACGCAGCAGTACTCTGCGAGTTTAGAGTTTAGATTTAGTGAGTGTGTGCCATTTTAACGCAAATTATACACAGACTCCACATATATTAATTCAGACCATCTATTCTTAAAAAATTTTCCATACAAATTCTTCCTTGAACCTGATGCTACGAAGGAGCACATGTGTTCACACAAGACTTAAATATTTTAGACTCATTCGTACTTGTGTGTGTCTCCCTTTATTTCCATCCACAATAATACATTATAATAATACTCTAAATAAATTCGTATTTCAATTTAAATGAAATTACAATTTCAATAGGACCACACTCCGTAGCAGTATACTCCGTAGTTAAAACGTAGACTTATCTTACTAGCATTGTATCCATGAAATAAATGTATACCTTCGACCATGACATTTGTCTCCCGACTATTAACATAACAATTAAGCACCATCCATCAAATACGAAACCCATAGCTCCCCAAGAAAGTCCTTGTGATTCCTCCGAGGGATTCCCTAATGGTTCCACTTCTTCACAACTTAACAACTTCACAACCAGCTAGCCAGACACTTTTCACACTCAATTTTTCCAATAAACTTGAAAAAATGCGATAGAAAAGAAGGAAATCATAACGACTTTCCATACCTTTCTGTGAATAGGCACACAGACAAGGAATTAAAGAATAAAGTACCTGTTTGTATCTCTCTGCCTACGTGCTATCTGATAACAATATTATTATGCTAATGCCTTAATGTGTGTGACTGTGCAATTATTGCTCTCCTGTCACTAGTCACAAGCCACTCTATCTCTCTACTTACGTACGTATATCATCATTGGTTTGTCTTAATGAACAGATAATCTTACAAGACAAACGGAGCTTTTACTTAAACGTGAATGCGTAAAAACGTGGGAACAATCCATTTATTGTAGTGATATAAAGAGGTTGACCTCTTCTAAATCACTACTACTGAATTACCTGGAACACACAACAAATACCTGCTCTGCCTACGTACGCAGCTTAAACTTGCATTGCATACCGGCAACTCATGCTGAATTAAAGGACAAGACCATAAATTGAATCTAATTTCCCATCAACTTGGCACTAACAAGGCCCAGCACTAGATTTTATCGCTATTATTTCTTCAATTCGCACTTACCTTCGGCAAGTACTTAATTACTGGGCAGGTAGTTGTGCAAATAGGTATATCAACAACATTATCAACTCATCCAGGTCCTCCACAGTCCACACCCAACCCAACAATGTTCACGTGAAACTTTCAATTACGTCTGCTGCTTAATACTTATTATACTGCGCTTATGCTTTATAGCGTCTTCACTTTCAAACAAAAGAGCTAATAAATTACATTACTGAATATATCTGGTATAGTGTCATTCCCAGCAATTTTTACAAAAACCATTTTCATTCGCTCATATCCTCTTCTTACACAAATTAATCGTCACCTGTGACGAACATATATACTCTCCTCTAATTAATATTACATGCGTCTTTAATGCCTACTTGAAACTTAACCGAACTCCCGAGTCCAAAGGTCCAAAGTTCTACAGTCTCGCTTAACCCCGACTTCCTGAGAATCACTTTTACATAAAACCTTAAGCAGCTTCTTTGACAATGAATACATCAATTCCAGTCAGTTAGCCGGTAGCAATGAACATTCAGCGTAGCTGTGTCCGTAAATAAGAAGACTTTAAGAACTTAAGAAGGAAACTCACACAACCAAATTGTATTCCTTATCTGAAATTTAGAAAAGGTGACTCATAAAAGTTTTAAAGGTTCTTTTACGACTCCACTGCGCTGCTCCGGTTCAAAATGTTCAAATGTTCAAAACATCTTTGACATTATTTTTTGCACACATATCCCTCACACTCGCATATAACACGACAATTTAAATAAAAAGGAGACAGCTTCACACACACAAGGAGATCTTTTGTCCTCTCCACTCACAAAAGATTCCCAGCTAAAAGCCAAAAGCTAAAAGTGAGCTAAGCTCCTATAATAAATATTATTATTATATGCAAAGCAACAAGTGAGCTACAGCAAGGGTTCCTCTCCTAATAATAAACGCACAATATGAACATTAACTATAACATTATGATTCCCATCTCCTCTTTAAACTTTGTCCAACTTAAACCCAATCTCCACACTCTACACAGTCACTCACTCTACGTCCATCTGCACTCACAAATTTTTTGTCACTTTTCAATATTTCATTATTTTTCATCCATTCAATCTCCAAACTTTTGGGTACATTTCAAATTCAAAGAATCAAAAAGCAAAAGTCTCTCTCGAATTTCAATGTATTTACACACACACAAAATGTGCGCAAAAACGTGAAGTACCGAAATGAATTTGCAAGTTCCCATTCTACCTGAAACACCTGAACAACCAGCAACTTCAACCACCCTAGAATGCACATTTGTCTTTTAGATGTTTTAGATTTTGATTCTATAGTTCATAGAATGATAGACCATTTTCCTCACTTCTGCAAGCCCCATCAAAAACAACTCCTCTACAATAAATACATCCTTATAAATGATTGATTAATGTCGATTCATTACTCATTAGACTCTCACCACCACCACCACCACCACTCGTAATAATAAATAATCGCGATAATATTATATAATCGAGAGAAGACGCATAGACGCGTAATGAGATTCGTGTGATGAGCCACCACAATGTTTTAACGCCTATGTAGGCCACTCTATTGTTCGTGTGTCTCGAGGAAGAGAGTGAAAGTTGACCAACTTTTTATTCATTTCGTCCTACTCGTGTTAACCATATTACATCAACAGCTTAAGCCTTAAGAGACGTAAACTATCCATACTTACGCGTAACACAGAATAGAGTTGCTTTTTTCAAGCCTCCCTTCCCTTCTTTCTGAATTATATTTATCTACATCCATCGCAGGCAGCACAGAGTTCCCTTCCTTTTTAATAGTTAACTTGGATTTAGAGATTCCTCCATCCTTTGTCATCAAATGTTAAATAACGCTATACCACTACTAACTAAGTACGTACACACCCTCAAGGCATTTCTTTTCTAAAAGACTCTCAGTCAGGCTCAGTGCATTATTATCATTATTATATAACATCGACGATCTACTTGTCCTCTCTTTTTAAATGCTAACTGAATGGCAAATACGTAAAGACGTAAAGTAGTGGTGGTCAGTTTCCAATCCTGGTTAACTCTCCACTCGATCTCCTGTTCCTTCCTTCCCTTCAGGCATCTCCTTATTATTTCAAATTATATGCATGCACTTTTTATCTATACCCTTCCTACATTTATTCCCTTCCCCAGACATTCTCCTTTAAGTTTCTGAACCGAATATTTCTGAGAAATAAAAATCTCTCTGTAAATATTGATTTAATTGGGGTTCTTCTCTCTTCTCAGCCCAGTTGAACTCTACTGTCTCTCTCTCTTTCATGTAAGATTGCGCATTAAGGAATAAATTAAGAAGTGGTTTAGCTCCAGGCAATTTCCAAAAAGAAGTCTCGCAGTGCATCTCCAACAATCCTCCAAGTGATCCAACGCACTAACGGGACTTTGTGTAACACAATCTCATCTCATCGCCCTCCACACAAAAAACCGAGAGGACAATCCCTCACTAGAATATTAATATTGTTCATTCACATTTTTATTGCTTACAAGCACAGACAGATTTTATACACGTACACGTATGCCTACCCAATAGTTTTATAGTTTTGCTTTTATGCACATGTCTTTTATATAATGCGTGTATGTGTGATTTTTGATTTCTTATCTAATAACAAAAAGCGAGCCTTCCTTTCCATTGCACATTAGCCTTTAATGTTTAACTTTATACGCATTGTGTGATTGTCTACAGGCACACACAACAATGCGTAAAAAACTTTATATAAACTCTCCTATGTTGTATGTGTGTGAGTAAAAACTTTAAGGTTTGATAGTTTGATCATCATTTGAAAGACATCCCAACTCGCAACCGCAACAAACAGCACAGTAACAATGTACAACTGTACACAATGTGAATTTGTACGGCGTGAGCCTTAATAGCATTTTACTTTTTACACATACACAACAACAACAGTTAAAGGAAAACACATCATCTCCTTCTATTTTTAAATTCTTATAGATCAACACACATCCACACTGTGTTTCCTTTCTTTTTGGTAGCGTGTAAATCAATTTAATCATAAATTAACTTTTCTTCTTTCATCGCTTCATCCTAAATCCTTTAAACTTAAACTCACACGAGAATAAGTTTAAGTAAGCATTCCACAGTCCCTCCCGTGTAGCTTATAAAACACGGATACTTAACTTTAAACGATGTTTACTGCACAAAAAGTGAAACTGAATTTTGGGGTGAATCTTCTCTTTAAAAAAGGAAATGCCTATTGCCTACCTACCTGTGCAATGTAACCATCTTTAAAGTAAATGTTAATTACACTTATCTCTCTGTGTACAAAATACAAAACGACTAAGCACGAGACAGGATGGGGAAATGTTGGGAAAAAATTCATTCGTACTCACGGAACTACAGAAAAAAAGAGTGTTGGTTTGCCTTCATTAAACAACCAACTTAACTGCGGTTAAACTTAATTGAGATAAGAGACTTCGTTAAACATAACTCACAAAGACTTTATAGCGAGTCTCCCATAAGTAAGAATATAGTTCCTTTCCAACTTCCAACTATCCTTCCATCCGTAGAATCCCTACCTGTTGCTGATTATTCCTGCAAAATCTCAAATCTCAACAGGCAAACAAATCCCAGCGACTCCCCTATTAAATAACATCAACCATTCCATTTTCCATCTTACATTTCCTTCGCAGAACCTGTGTGCACTTCTTTCTGCACATCTCTCCTCACGTTTGTCCATTCCTTTTACTTTCTATTATAATCCTTAGTAGGTCATCTGCTCCTTTACAATTTAAAATTTAAAACTACCCTCACACACATCCACCAACAACATCTGCTGCTTCGTCCTCCTAACAGACTGCCTAACTAAAATTTAAATCCCTACTCCTCCAAAGAAGTACAACCAAATTAAGCATTAAGAGTCACCAAACCATAATTTAATCCTGTCGTGTACATTCATTCTACAAGTACAACTCGTAATAATTCATAAAGTTAAAAATTCAAACCTCATCATCATCATACCTTGTTCAATCATTTGTACATAATCTTTTTTTGCAAATAATCTCCCAAATAAAATCCTACTCTCCTATTTTAGCAAATGTTAAATCCAACTGCAAAAAAATCTTCCTCGCTCCACTGACCATTCATTGTTATGAGACTTAACACACAAAAATACATAATTCAAAGCAAAAAATAATAATACTCCAACAGTCCACAACGTACAGAGAATGATGGAGCGATAAAAAAGTGTGTCGCTGCTCTTTTCGAGGCGTGAAAAAGTGTCTAATGGGTTCAGGTTCACGCATCCATCCCAATTCCACTAAAATTCCTGTTTGGCCGCATCCAAGTTATTATGTCATCTAGGAAATACTTTTCATTTCTTTGCCCTCAATTCCTCTTTTTATTTCATAACACAACAGCTAAAAACTACATAACCACTACTACCACCACCAACACCACTGGCTACCCAAAAGAAT